>JASKGO010003277.1:0-19859 GCA_030556065.1 Holobus sp. GC000080 | reverse complement strand
TTTTTTTTTTTTAATTTCTTAATTAAAAATGTCTTAATCTAGATAATAAAATTTTTATTGATTTCTTTAAAGGACATCTTCATAAAAATTGCAATCTAAAAGTTGTTGTTTGAATAAATTTGTTTAATTAATAAGTTGTTTAATCGATAAAATAGATTTTATTTAAATATATATTTTTTTAGATTAAAACCAAACATTGCAATGAACTTTTTTAATAATATTTCTATAAAACGCTGTATTAATTATCAATCTTTATTAATGCATTTAATTCGTTGCTTTTAATTAAGAAAAATCGTTTAAAACTGAAAAAACAAGAATTCAAATAAAATAAGCGAACATTCAGACCCTGTACATAAAAAAAATCCAATATCGTTTTATATGAATTCCCCGTGGAAGCAGACCCATTCACACCGAAGCAACGTTTTTTCTTTTTCATTATAATTAATTAAATAGCAACGCGGAATTTACGGTTGTAAAGTAAACCTTAATTACCCAAATATTACATTATACGGTTGGTGTTTAGCATAATGAGCGGATTTAATCCATTATTTACGTTTAACCAGTGAGAGTTGTTTTAAATTTGTTTTGCTCTTAAGTGCAGACACATAATAAAATTTTATAGTACACCAGAGAGATTCGGGTGTTCGGTTCAGTTACTTCTTCTCTCTTTGTGGTGGATGTGTTCTCGAAGATGATCGCACTTCTTGTGTAGACCACATATTATATGCACCCCATCCTATCTCTAGCTAGACCGTTGCCTTTGCCGGTCCAGTCCTCGCACGGTCTTCGACAGGTGGACGAAGAGACGACGCAGTGGAGAATAATATTCAAGCAATCCGAGTTACGTTTCTTAATTAACTTTGCACTTAGTTTTACGAGATAAGTTTTATTGCGACGCGCAACTCAATTAACAATCTGACATTAAATGCCTTTAATTACTTAGATACAGTCGATAGTGGCAAGCAATCTCGCAGTATTATATAGCCTCTTCTTGCGATTAAGTGTTATCACGAATTAAAATTTATATTGCGTTGCTGCGATGCTGCGTTTCTTTTCTTGCGCTCTTCTCGCGTCTTTCAGCAATATCGCAGTCGTAAAGAATTCCACAATTTACAATATAGATACACACTCATGCAAACAGCATGCAGCAAATTTATTTGTTTCTGATATTTCGTGCGCTCTTTCCTTCCTTTTTGGAAGCTCAAGTGCTTATAATGAAATTGCTGCTTTTTTTAAGTGAATATTTATTTATAGATTTGCACTTTGTCTTCTTTAAATTTAAAGATAAACTTTTTTAAATACTATTAATTGCTATATCGAGTGGTATTTTGCATGGCCGCAATTAGAATTTACTTATTGTTTTAATGTAAAAAAAAAACATTGCTTATTATACTCTTCAACTGTTTTTATTTTATGTAATATTATTGAAGGGGCTGGAAAGGAATAGAACTGCCAATAAGGAAATTAAATCATTAATATTATAATAATATTAATTATAATACAATAATATTTTATTTATGCGATAAAAGAGAATTATTTTAAATTCTGAAGTAAATTTCGAGCTTTTGATACGACGGCAATTTTTTGCCAAAATTATTTTGAACCTTATTGAACCCATTTTCAATTTTAGATGACTTCTTGAAAAAATACTTTTCTTTAATACTCCCTCTGTCCTAAATTATGATGTACATTTCTTTAAAAATCTTTGATTAACGAAGCTTAATAAACTTAAAGGGTTTTAATCATTCCATCTTGAAAATTAATGCTATATCTAATATTTAAGCAGTAGTTTGTGCTCAAAACAAATTTTAACAGTATTTCATGATTAGTAAAAAATAAGGCAAAAAACAAAAAATGAAAATCACATCCTTTAAGAAATAAAAATATGGGAGGCAGAATAAATCAAAGTAATTGTAGATATGTGAGAAGAGACTAAAAAAACAAGAAGCCGTCTTGTAACCAGTGCAATTTAATTTTTCAGTTCTTTCTTCAGTATAAAATAGGGAATCATTTCATTTTTCGTTATTTTGTTTTTTTAGTAAATTTACAATTTTTTTTTAAGTAAAACCAACGGTCAAGTTTTTGTTAAATAAATTTAAAAACATCTCTTTTTGGAAGAACTTCGAAGAACTTATTCTTGGCTGAAAAGTTATTTAAAAAATGTAATTTATAAATCAGTGCTAGCTTGGCTGAATGAAATGAAACAAAATCCCCTAATTCAATTTTAAGGAAGTGTATCTAAAGCAAAGGTTTCGAGTGTGTGTTGTACTTGTACGACGACGACGAAACTGCAAAAATACTTTAATAAGTAAGCCGTTGATCCTCGCTTAAGAAATCTATTATGGTTGCCAGGGTATTGGAAATCGATAGATGGTCGAAAGGGAGGAAGTACGATATCATCTCGTGCCTAAATCTCCTGGATAGATGTGATAAGCCATTGGAACTGCTGGACGAAATCCGCGCGTCCTTGGATGCCGAAGGCTTACTGGTCTTAGCTCTGGTTTTTCCATTTTCTCCGTATGTTGAATCCGGTAATCAATTTTATTAATTTACGAGCTATAAATTTGCATGCTGGTATCTCGTGCGTTCTTCAGCAGCGCAAACACAGAGCCACTCCAAAGGCGCACCACTAATACACTTGCACCTGTGCTATTGCCACTCAATGTTCTTCGCACAATCCGCACTTTACTACTTTCTATTATCGTAAATTGTTTTTTTTTCTTCTTCTTCTTCTTCTAATTCTCAAACACGTCGCAAGAATTTCATTATTATTAATCAAGCCACCAGCTGCAATTTGCATTTAATTCATTTTTTTTGTAAATTTAAGTTTTCTTATTTTATTTTTTGTTTTTTGTTATTGCATTCAGTAGTAAGCTTGAAAAACTTCCTATTGCTTAGTTTTTTTTTATTAGTTGTTTTATTGATTTAATTGGAATATGAAAAAAATGTATTCATTTACTGAAGGTGTTGTTTTAAAATTCTTCTTGCAACTGCTTTTGACATGCAGTTCATTATTTGGGGAATTATGATACAGTGTAATTACTAATTATCTTTTTAGGTTCACGTGATAATGTTCCAAAGCAACTTTTACCAATTACGGGTGATACTTTCGAGCAGCAAGTTACCAGCGCCGTAAACGATGTGTTCACTCCAGCTGGCTTCCAGCTCATCAAGTGGAGTAGAATTCCATACCTGTGCGAAGGTGATCTCATGCAGTCTTATTACTGGCTCGACGACGCTCTTTTTATACTCAAACCAATCAATTAAGTGCCACACTATTGTCGCATCTTGAAACTGCCAGTGCATCATTTCTACTTTCCAAAAATAGTGGCCGACATTGTACACTCAGACTTTTTACCTATTTATTTTGTCGTCTTAAATATACATATTTCTAAAAATAGTAAAATTTGTAATTTTAAACGCGGAAAACTTTCCCAATTTGAATATCTGTATGCTTGGTTGCAGCCAGGAGTCCTTCAAGGATAACGAAAGTTAAATACTGTCGGCTGTCATAAAGTGTCAGCCAACTTACATAAGTGCAGCACCAGGCAAGTTGCAAGTGATTTTTCGGGTTTCTTGGCAAATATAAAGGGCTAAACAATGGCCAAACGAATCAGCCAAACTGCCATCAACTGGGCCAATCTGGCCGAACGTGTTCCGGCTGAACAGAAGCCCATTTTCATAGCCTTCAAAGCCAAGCATGATGGCTACATGAGACGGTGAGTTCACCTGAACTTTTGCCTGTTTTAAATGAAATACTATATAAGATATATGTTTTTAGAGTGTTGGAAAATCCCGAGAAGGCTCCCGCAATTGATTGGGCAACATATAAATCTAAAGTCCCTATCCCTGGAATGGTGGAGAACTTCCAGAAGCAATATGAAACCCTCAGCATCCCTTATCCCCCCAATCCTGTTACAGCACAGTTGGACAGTCTAGAAATGAGTGTTAAGAGTGATATAGAGAAATTCAAAAAGGAATCCAACGTTCGCATTGATGAGTATGATAATACATTGTATTGTATTGAGTCTTTCATGTAATAATTGTTTTTCACTGACAGGTACAAGAAACAATTGGCCCATTTGGCTTCTCTGATTTCTTATGACCAAATGACCATGGAGGATTACAGGGATGCTTATCCTGAAGACGCTCATGATCCCATCAACAGGCCCACTTTCTGGCCCCATGGACCTGAAGAGCAACCTGGATATGTCTCCAAGGAGCAGCACTCTGATCACTAAATGCTGGATTTTAGTCTTTTGTGTTAATAGTCCTCTAGCACTTGGAAATTCCTCGGCGATTTTTAAATTCGCTTTGTTATCAAGATCGATAATTAAGATGTATGTCTTGCAGTGCAGTAAAACGTTGTAATTTATTTTTTTGGGGGTTGTTTCGATTCTCTTTTCTAAATTATATTTTGTTTCAGAGATTATTTGATTAGATAATCCTTTATATTTGAAAATCAAAAATTGCAGTTTTTATTAAATGTGATCTGCTCATTCTAAATTGAATAATTTTCCAGTTGAGTGTCCTCTACTTGATGAAAGTGTAAGCTTTGAGTGAATCTCAGGAGCGAACCTGTTGGTCGCCTCCACTCAGCAGGATCTCTTATGTCAAGATCACTCCTTGCTGGATATGTCATAATAAACAAAACGTTTAGCTGTGGCAATGTAAATTAATAAATATGTAAATATTCGTTAGCCAACATTCCATAAAACTGCACTCAACGAATTCAACGTACCACACACGATCAAATACCAAACGCCCAAAGCGGACACACATTTCTTTCAACCGTTTGGGAGTGACTTACAACTGTAGGTGTTTTACTTTTACAATTCTTTGATAAATTGTTTATACAAGAATATGGTGTGATATTGGCCGAAAACGATGGATGCTAATAAAATGAGCGGTGCGGCGACACTACAAAGCAGCTCTGGAGGTAAACAATTTACGAAACCTCAGCAAAAAATAAACCAATCCTGTGATTCCTCTGATTGCAGCTTACATGGGTGATACAGAGGAGCCTTATCCAAGTTTATCGGATTTCCACGACTACGAACCCAATTTGGAATTCGACGATTCCGAATTGCATCACAGTGGACCAGCCCCAAGATGTCTGTGTGATTTATCAATGCAAACATTCAATAAAAGTGTTGTTTTTTTTGTTGCAGTGGAATTGCTGCCTGATTTGGAACCTGATGGCATGGCCTCTCCTGATTTCACAATAAACGCATTCGACGATGAGGAAAACTACGAATTCGAAGCTTCTTATCCACAGGTGGATGATGATGATATAGAGAAGTACCAGGAAATTGCCAGGCATGGTATTGTGGATGTGAAAGGAGATGATAGTGCTGGCCGTAAACTCATTGTGGTTTATGCTTGTAAACTGCCTGATAACAACAGAATAGATCACCAATTGTTTTTAGAGTAAGTTGCAAATATTGTTCAGTTTGTTTTGTGGTGTAGTAACTGTTTGCTTTTGCAGTTATTTGATATATACATTAGGGAAATATGTGGAACAAGACTATAGTTTAGTATACTTTCATTATGGACTCAAGAGTAACAATAAGCCGTCGCTTAAGTGGCTCTGGCAAGCATATCGCGCGTTTGATAGGAACTATAAGAAGAACCTGAAGGCCTTGTACGTCGTCCATCCAACGCACTTCCTGAAAATCATTTCACAGTGTTTTCGACCAGTCATCAGTGCCAAGTTTGGCCGGAAACTGATTTACACCAATAGTCTAGCAGAACTGAGTGAACATATTAAATTGGATCAACTTTCTATACCTGATGAAGTAAAAATGTAAATATTGGTTTTTGTTATCGATTATTTTACAGTTCGCCATTAATTTGCCTGGTGATTAATTTCAGACATGATAACATAATCAACAAGATTCCTGATAAATCCCAAAACACAAACAACCAGAATCAGAATGACAAGCCAACGAAACAATTCGGTGCCTCCTTGGAGAGCATCAAGAAGCATTATGGCCAAGTGATTCCTCCCGTCATTAAGCAATGCATCGAATTTCTCGATAATCCCGATGGTAATTCATTCATTCTAGTCTTTTTTCCATCTCTTCTCTTAAATTATTACATTTTTTTTCTATTCTTTTAAATTATTATTTGCAGCTTTGGAAATCGAAGGCCTCTTTAGAAGATCACCAAATGTTTTACGAATAAAGGAGCTTAAGCAGATCGCTGACGAAGGATGCTCGTTGCAGTTCAACGATCCGCACGAAGCGGCTGTTATATTGAAAACCTTCCTGCGCGAACTGAAGCAACCGCTTCTCACCTTTGAATTATACGACGACGTCATTGAATTCCAACGCAAGTGTTTCCCTTTAGTTTTGCTTTAAAAGTAACCTTAGAGTTTGCTTTCAGGAACCACCAAAGATAAACAGTTGCGACAGGCGTCGATCTTAGTAAACGAGAGGCTTCCAGAGGACAACTACGCAATCCTCAAATGTATCATTCTCTTTTTGTCGAAGGTATTTGTGTAGATTTAAACGTAATTTAAGTGTTTTTTGTAATTGTGGAATTTTCAGGTGATGGAAAGGGAGGATTTGAATAAAATGACCGCTTCGAACTTGGCGGTCGTCTTTGGACCGAATTTAATTTGGTCGGAGAACAAAACGATGAGTCTGTCTGATATAGGACCCATAAATTCGTTCACGCAGTACATTCTTCAAAACAATGGTAAAATATTTATGACCTAACTAAACAATATATTTCTTTCGGCGTAGCATTTAACTGAGCCCTCGAATTTTCGAATAGAGGGCGCAAGATGTTAGAATAGTTTATTCAACGAGTATAATATTTGTTCCGAGCAATGCATTTGTTATTGTTTATTAAGCCAAAGAGGACGTCTTTTAAGGCATTGAGTTTGATGAAATATTTATATTCTTCAGAGGCAGAGATTCATAAGTTATTATATGATTGTTATAAATAGATTTATTAATTAACTCCTAAGTCATAAAGTAACAACTTACAAAGTATAAAAAATTAATGTTTGTCTACTACGAGTACATAGACCGACGATATAATTGTTTCAAAAAAAAAAACAAAAAAAGATTAGCAACGTATGTTGTGCCCTATTTGTTACAAATGTGTAGAGGGAATCGTAAATTTTGAGTAGATTTCCTATTGTTTTGTGGGTTCTACCTCCTCAAAAAGTCATTCCAAAAGTATTCTTAAGCATAACAATTATATTTACCTGCTAACTGCTAATTTATTTTTCCATATGAAAATATTCTTTATAACGAAACCAAACTTTCACATATTGTTATAATTTGTTTATATTTGTATAACTGAATACACAGTCAACATGTAACAAAAACTGTTGGCATTGTTTTTTTTTTTGCTCTTTCTATGGTAACCATGGTAACGATGTTTGAGCGTTCTTACTGGTGAGTCAAAAGTCGGCCATTATGAATTTTCCGAAATCAAAAGGCTCACCGCAATCATCTCAACTTAGAAGTGCAGTGCAGTGCCTTCTATCAATACGGTTGTGGCTCAACCGCAAAATATGGTCAGAGGTATTTTGATAAGGTATGTGGACTAGAAAGGCAGTTACAGAAAAAGTACCATTGCAATTTAAACTTATAAAAGGCAGCATTTGTTTTGATCATTATTAAAATATTTATAAAAAAAAAGGGGAAGAATGTTTTAATTTTTATTATTTTATAATTCCATATTCCTCCACAATTAAGTGCTAAAACTGTGCATTGCTTATCACCTATTAACCATTTAATGCATTTGACTAGACTTCCCACTTGTTATAATTTATTTTTTATGTAATTAAAAACATAATCAACCTGCAAATTTCAAAAGTTGAAATTAGTTTCTTCAATTGCTTTAAATTCTTAAATTATAATAAATTCTTACATCAACAAACCACAGGGTGTGAGGCTGAAAGATAATCTTTCCCACAAATCCCATCTCTGACTTGGGTGAAATCAAATGCAGATGCAAATGACTTACGGAATTAAAGGGTGACCAATGAAAGCCCAAAAGTAAATCATTAACATCACCTCCATTGGCTGAAAGCACTTCTCGGCCTTTGCTTAAGAGTTTTTCCACTGAAGAGAATATACAGTAAGTGATATGTATAATTTTGATAGCAGTTTCGTGTTACCTAATGCTTTATCGGTTGCTTTTAATTCTTTGGCATTTTCTATATGGCATTTTGGAATGGACAAGTAATGAAATTTGGATGCTGGCTTAATATCTTTAAAAATCATGATTTCATCATCCTCATAGACAATGTCAGCAGGTGACTCCTTTTTACATATTTTGCAGAAGATGCAGTTATCAACATATGAGTGGTTCATGTCTGAATGTTTCTTTTAGATGAATTTTTTTACCAATTTTTAATCTGAAATAACTCGAATAAAGGTTATAAGTTTAAAACATTTGAAAAATGAGTAATTTAAGATGATTTACTTATTAAGCTTAATGGTTTATGAAGCAACAATTTATAAAGTGCAAATTTAGTTACATTTAGAAGTAATTGTACTTTGAAAACCGTTGATATCTTACTTTTTTCATAAATATGTTGATTGATAAATTAAAAGATTTAACTTATTTTAATATTGTGGGATACTTCTAATTAAAACAGCTTTGAAATTAGCTAACTTTGCATATTTTTAAATAGTTATCTTAATAGTTTTATCACAGAACAGTAATGAAACACAAAAAAACATTGATTGACGATTGATTGACCAATTGTTCAAGGTTGTTTGAATCCTCCATCTTTATGTTTCGTATTTTTGGCGCGAATTTTAAATGCTTTTTCTCTTTTTATTTATTTATTTTCTTCTTATATGAAGTTCTAATAGTTTTCAAATTTTAGAAAAATCGTGGAAAATTAATTAATAATAATGTATCTAGGTGTTGCCCCATTCAAATTAATCATTATTCTTCCAGTTTTTTTTTGTTTTTGTAAAAGCCTGAAAAAAGAAACAAAAAATATTTGTCAAATATTAAACAATTAAACAAACAAACAAAATTATTGAATTATTAAAATTTATGTTTATTATCGATATACAAGTTACAATAAGTATGCATATATAATTTGCTATTTAATGGAATAGTTTACTTTGTTGGTTTGTTTCTCTCATTACTTGACACTTACATTATTCATAAATTTTATAACAAATGGAAATGTTAGCCGGACAAAGTATTATAATATTTACAATGTATTTGTTTCGCCTAGTAATTACGTACAAGAATTTTAGACATATTATATACTCTAACAAATTCGGTGTTAAAAGGGAACCCTTATATTAATTTAGCTTCATAAAAAAGGACTTTTCAAGTCTTTCATTCTTCGCTTAATTTCATCATTCATCATCTCAATAGAATATAATCAAATTATACCCTTATTGATAATCGGAAACTTGGTTTCTCGTAACACCCACAATATCTTTTCTACATTTAAAATTTTTATTTTCACTCTTTTCCGCTTTGTTTCTTTGTTTTTTTTTTTTCTACTGTTTGTTAATAAAAATCTTAAGTAATAAAATTAATTGCGTAGCACGTTTCGAGCACAAACGCACCGATGTGATCGTCATAACAAATGCTTTAAATTTATTGCATTACAACAATACGTTTTTTGGCATTTTCATATTTTTTTTTAACAAATTTCTTACTAGATTTACTGGGTTTTTCTTTTTTTGGAAATCGTTTAGAATATACAAAAGCTATAATATCTTAAAGAGTATTATACTAGATTTCATTGAGTAGCCTCTCTAAAGTACTGGCCACATTTTATTAGTTATCTTAAAAAGTGTCCAAATTGTTTTTTCCATTGGTTTTCATCATCGGTAAATGCCATTCTGAATTAGCTGTTTGAAATTTCTGTAAATTCAGCTTTTCATTAAAAAATGCTGTAAATATGAACATGATTCAAGTGATAATACGAAAACCAATTGAAAGTAAACCGAATGGACACTTTTGAAAATTTACACTTGCCATTAATTAGAGAATACATTAGTTAAAATTGATTGGCTAGTCGACTTATTGAGGTTGTTATTAATTAAATTAGAAAAAAGCTCGCACAGTTCCCATACGACTAATCCTTCTAATTTATCAAAAATAGATCGTACAGTTTTCAACGGTCCTTGGTTGCAATTCCCTTAATTTCCTATTTTCTATAAATTGTCCTAAGCCATTCGGTAATTTCTCTCGAACTCTAAAACATTGTAAAACTTGCAATCGGTCGTTAAAAGCTTATTAAACAACAAGAAAAACAATCTACAAAGAACTTAATTAAACGCATAACAGAAGAAGCCGAAAATGAAATAGCAATAAATTAATATACACTTGACTTGTCTTTGTAACCGATAAAATTATTATTATTTAAAAAAAAAACCGTAACTATTTGATAAAATAAATATTACGCAGTATTCTCTTATTTATCTCATACAAATATCTTAAAAGAAGCAACGACTTTTACAATGATAAAAGATGCATTTTCAATCCTAAAACAAAACAAAAAATAAGCAAATATTATGTTTCTAATGATAGCCCTAACGTTACTCTTAATAATCTTTGTGGTATTTGATAAAATCGCCCGCAGAAAATAATGATTCCATTAAAAACTATTGGCAGGCGCAAGTCTTCACCATTACACAACTTGACTTACATTAATTACACAGGTTTTCTTTATAAAACAACTACAATTATAAATGTTGGTTTTTCTTTACCACTAAATCATTAAATATCGAATTTGTGATCGCGTAGAAATGTAGGCTTATTACTGTTTAATTTGCGTCGCCTCTCTTCTCTCCCTCAGCGCTTTCAGCATCATCAGAAAGACAAAGAGAATGGACAACAATCGTCTGAGATCCCTTCTTCTTATCTACTTTACATAATTGTTCACTACATAATTTACGACGAATTGTAATACAGTATTATTATGTGCACAAGGCCCTCCCGTCTAAGTCTAATCGAAAGGATGAGGAGGCTAAGAGCGCGCAAAATGTTTTGGCAATTAGCACGTTTGGTTATTTACATGTACATAGTTTATTATTATTGGTTTCTCTGCTTTCGTATTTTGGGCGCTCGTTTTCCTCAATTAGCACTTGAATCCTCGTTAAGTTAGGTAATCATATCATATAATTTGCGTAGCGTGCTCGCATTAATCTTTTCGCAATTAATTACAATAAATTAAACGGTTGCTTTTGGTGATTTGTTTCTTATCGCTTTGACGCGGCTGGCCTAATTTATAAAAAATTACCTATTAAGTAACATACGTAATTTGTTTTTTTTTTTGTTAGTTTGTTTGGATTCTCTTGGATCAAGGCACCGACGAAGATCTTATTGTTTTCGTAACTCGATTATTTGATTTCCTTAATCCTACGTAAAATGCATTGCTTAGAATTTCCACGTTGCACTAATTTCTTCTCGTAAAAAGATTAGCTTTCGGTTCGTTAGAGCCGTTTTTTATTTGCTTGGTTTAGTTTTTTTTTGCAGTGTAATTACGCACGAGATTCGATTATTTTGCGCTTTTTTCTGTTTCTCTTTTTTTAAATTTGTTTTAACTTAGTCGGACTAGGCTTACAGTCTATTATAGGCGCTTGTAGGATAACAATTTCGTTGTAATTTCATGCGAAATGGTCAGAATTTTAATTTTTAGAAAATATAATAATTTCATATTTTTATTTAAAACTTTAGAAGAAAAAACCAATAGCAGCGTTTTTGTCATAATGAAATTCATAAAAAAAACGCAGCTATTGGTTATGCCCAGTGCAAAAATTCGGTGTAATTTAAGTAAAATGAGAATGCTATTTTGTTATTTCAAAGTTGGAAATTAACTGGAACCGGAACCGCCAATTATAAAGAATTAACCAGTGAAAAAGAAAATTCGGAGTGACCAATTAGCACGCATTACATAAAACGACAAAGACGCCACAATTATAATTATTATTCCTTACAACTCTCAATATTTGGTATCGTAATAATAGTTTCTTCTTAAATCTGTTTTGTTTGTTTGCTTTGATTATTACCCAACGAAATACTTAAATATTGCTGCTGCTTCTCGCACATATTCTTCCCACTCTCTCTCTCTCTATTTGCTAAAATTATTATTTTACGTTTGTAATTGTATATAGATAAATATCTCTCTCTCCATTTGTTACAACATTTTAGCATTAATAGTAATAATAATAATAATAGTATATATAATATGTATATATAGATTTTATGTAAATTTAAATTGATTGGAGAACGTCTCGCTTTCTTAAAAATTATTCATAATATTTATGCGTGTGTGTAATGTGTCAAATCTACAATGTTTGAGGAACACTTTGCAATTCTACATGCAATAAATACAATCAATAATATAATATAATCAACTCTGATTGGCAGTAATCGTAGTAGTAGAAGACACCATGATTGTAATGATATGGTAGTTAAATTTTTATTCCTTTGTTGTATTTATTTAAACTCCATTATGTACAATATATGTACCATCAGTTCCATATATTGCTATTTGTTTTCCTTCAGTTTTTTATTTATAATTTCAGACATAAAAATCAACTAATTAATTAATCGGTGCGCGAACTGAATGATATTTAAACATAATGATTATTATGAACACATCGTAATCAATAAAATAATAATAATAAGTTACTTTTTGCTCTATGTACACACACAGGATAAATCTCTTATTTATTTTTTTTTCAAATCGAAATTCGCATCATACGCAAGCAACTTTCATTTCAACTGTTTTGTACAAAATAACCAATTGCCTTTCTCTTTCTCATCAAAAAACTTAACACACCGGAAACACGATGTGTGCAGCATTTTATTAGTAATTAATTAATTAATTAATAATCAATCATTCAATTTACTCGTTTACGTTTGGACCCAATCATTGCGTGTTCTAGTTTTGTTTGTTTGTTTCTTGTTTTTTTTTTGTTGCTTTTTAAAAACTAATTGCGTTCAAAGTCTTTTCATTTTCTTTCTGTCACTGACAGACGGTATCGATAGTGCGGATTATCGAAGACGAGGACGGCTCCGCGGTATGGCAAAAACCGTTCGCGGTCCTCGAAGTCCTTTGTACTGTCGGCAAGAGAAATCGCAGACGTCGCACACCGTTTTGCATCATTTGCATCATCTGATGATGATCTCAACATCATGAGAACAAAACGCGCGCGACTTCACTTTAAACTTAACTTACATTTTTTTCTTCTTTAAATATTATGTACCAATGTAGAATAATAAATTAAAACAATCTAGAGAGAGCATGCATTAATTGGTTTTGGAAACTTTCGCGTCGGGTAACGTGTTAGTACTGCCATCGCCGTCGCCGTTGCTCTCGCCAATCGTCGTGATCGGCTCGCCCTTTTTCTCAGCCACGAACGTGCTGTTCTCCACCGCGCCCTGATTCGACGACTCGTCGTAACCGCTGTCTGAACTGCTGTCGCTATACGTCTTCGTTGCGACAATATCGGATGCCTTGGCTGATTCCATCGGCGTCACGGGCGCCTTATTAACAACATTAGCACTTATCTTGCAGCTGAGACGCGCCGTACATGGCTTGAGGAAACGCGCATCCACCAGAATATCCCCGTTGGCTCCTTCGAAAACCACTCCGCAACAAATCTTTACTCTGCAAAAATAATCATCATTTCATAAATATTAAGTAAAATAAATAAAAATCAAAAAAGGTATACTTTTTCCAATAATCCATGTCTATGAATTCGCTGACCAGTAGATGGTCGCGGCGCTTGGCATGTGACTTGTGTCGCCTGCTGGATGCCGTTGTCGTGACGCTCTCGTCGCAATCGCTACCGCCCGGGCTGTTGGTCCTCGAGCCGCCGCTGGGGCAGTTCTCCGACATGAAGTCGATCTCGGCCATGTCGACATCCTGGACGCCCTCGCTTTTATCCGACAACGGGCTGTATTCGCGTTCGAACTCCTTCTTCTTGCGCGCCAACTTATGCTCCAGATTCTCTTGCTGTAGTTTCTTGTGCTTTGACTTGAACTTGGTCATTGATTTCATGCCGGGACCGGCTCGAGCGTCCACCACCTGCGATTGATACCACAAAGACATTTTAGCTTGCGATAACATTTTTCTTTATTTTTATCAATTTTAGTTTATGAAGTTTGGGAATTCTTTTATGAAGTTTTATAAAAGTTTTTAGAAACAGACAATCAAATTGATTGTCGATAACAGTTTCTTAGCAACCGCTAGGGGGTTGTTGCGATTTTTATAGATTACTTGATTTTTTAACTAATTTCATACGATTTTTTAAGATTACTTAACTTTCATTTAATAAAAATTTTAAATTCCCAAAAGTATGTTGTTCCCTTTTAAGATGAACATAAATAATTTATTGGTATGCCAATGAAAATTATTATTTTCTTATTTTTCGCATATTTTGATGCTAGAATGTTGACTCTTCTAATTTCAGTAGAAGTTACATAAGAAATATATTTTTTCATTGAAAAAGCAACGTGCAAATTGCCAATTCACAATAATACTTCGAATGGCCATGAAATAGTGAATTTGCAATTAATGTTAATTAATCTATTACGAAATGAAAATACAAGATATAAAACCGTTAACTAATATGTAGTAAGTAAGTAACAACAATAATGCGATTGATATTCTTTGTTGCGCTTATTACTTTCTGTAAATTAACATTACAATCCACTTTATGCTAATTCCACATTCTATTAAGAGCACTCATATGCACGAAAGAAAGCAATTGCGCATTTAATAAAACCAAACTGCATCTAATAAATGCTTCTGATGATGATGATGATGATAATAATAAATAATCAATTAATAGAAACTTACATGTCTCCAATTGCGATCGGAACCGGCTGGCAGTTTCTTCCATCTTTTGACAAGCAGAACGCAAGCATTGCAAATCTCTCCTTTGCGGGGCGTAGATAATTGAAAGCATTCCAGGAAGTCTTCCTCGTACTTTTTACTGTCGGTAAATCTAGAGCTGTAACACGTGCGAAATTAATTAATTGATTGCCTGCCTGTCTGCTGAAGAAACGCGCCAATAACCATTAAGGCCAGTCGCACACACTTGATTGACCTCTTGTTATTTAAAGTTTCCTCTTTATTTGCATTGATTTGATTTTGAATTAGTCAAAGCATTAAAGAGTACAGTATAAAATGAAATATTTTTAATTGAAACTCACCTGCTAGACTTAGCTTTACAGATACAGCATCCAGTGGTCGACCGGTAGACTTTCGGTTTATGAAACGAAAACATGTTGAAGGGTGACTGATGACTATTTTGGTAATATACTCTGCACACTAACTCTAAGCAAATCTGCAATGACAGGAAAATATTTCGATTAGTTGAGTTTGCAATGCAATGGCGGCATTACTAGGCTAGACTTGAAGGCAGTGTAATGTACCAAAAGGTACAAAGGGCGGTAAAAGATCTTCAGGTAGAGGTTCAACCTTGGAAGATCGTAACATTTGTAGGGCAGGTGGTCTTCTTAAGCAAGTTAGAGGGTGGCAGCTTTTATTAATAATGGCTGATTTCTTTCTTACTTTGTGTTTTTTTTTCTTTTATAATTTTTGAACAGTTTTCAAGTTTTCATTATTAATTTTTATTGCGATTAATTTTAACTGAGTTATGATGAATTAAATTAATAATCAATCTAAATTTCTACTTATAATGATGAATTATAAGATTAAAGCAAAAAAACTTTGGTCGATTATTCTTCTGAAAGATTGATAGAATTTCGCGTGGAACTTTTTCGCAATAACAAACTGGGTATACATACCGAGATGATAATTAAATTAATGAAAAATTAAATATTGCTTATCGCAGTTTTATCCACTAGAGAAAATGTTGTCAAGGTTAAGATACGCTGAACGAGCTTTTTTCCAGATAACAAATTCTGCTCGTATATTTAGCAAAGCGTAATGACCAAAGCAGAGACTGCGAGACGGCGCTTGGAAGAGAGCGCGCGAGATGCAAACATTGCAATTGCACTCGCGAGCTTGTTTGTGTACGTATACGAATGCAAACATGATTTGATTTGTTATTTGTACATATTTAGCGAGCCGCCGTTGAGCTACTTTCATAAAACGGCCAAGAGACACAAGCAAGACCTACCAAACGAGTCTAAAAATAACCGAAGACCGAAAGCATAGGTAGGCGCGTTACGACCTAACCAGCAGACAAGCATTTTCTTCTCACCTGTTGCATTTATTATAAAATCTAACTAAGAACAACAACAATAATAATAAATTACTGTATCGACGCCAACGGTCGTTGATCTGAGCTCATGTATATGAAACTATTAACTGCTTTTCGAACTATTGGCTCCATAATCGGACTTCATTAGCGCAAACGGGTTTTTCGGAATTTCCTTTATCGGTCGTATGAAAGTGCATTTAATTAGTCTATAGATAGACACACACTTTAAATCGTATTATTGATATTTTAAGTGCACGCTTAATCTGATTTAATGAGCTGTTCGCTAGCGCCTCCAGTTTGTTGCAATTAGTTTGTAACTTAGTTTATTCTGATAATTTTCAAGTATTTATTCCGTTTATGATTTACATTTATTTGTCAATGAAGATAATTTCGTGGAGATGCTTTTGTTATTTGGTTTTGTAACTCAAGATAAATTTAACTGCCACTGACCGATATCGCAGATAGGTTGCAAGAAGCTATTAATAAAAGCACCAGATAAACATGTTTTTCTTTGCAATGCAGACCTATTTGTAAATTTGTTTAATTGATGTTGTTATCGTCATTTAATAATTAACATGGCAAGGTAATTGGACGTCACACCGATACCATTTCTGTGGTTTTCCTGTTTTACAAGTCGGTTACTAATCAGAAATCAGAAATTTTTAGATAATTTTGTTTGTTTCTGGTTAAGATTCTTAATTTACTTATTTTTTCCTTTTGAATTTTTATTTTTAATGAAGTTTTAGCAAACTATTTTGAACTTTTAATAAGATTCATCATTTCAAGTTGAGCTTTTTAATTTAAATTTTTCAATTAGCTATGTAAATTTGCAAAGTTAAAATAAGGCATCTCTTTTACAAGATCTTAGATTTTTTTTAATGGAACAGTCTGCATTATTAATTTATTGAATTGCCGAAAGTTGCTATGCTTACAAGACTTTTTTACTGGATTGTAATTGATCTTTTATAACAGGAAACCGACTTGCACAACTTTGCAAAAATGAAATTGGCTTAAGAAAAGCACAAATGTAATTTGGTCCGGACACAAACTTTGCTAAACGACATTTCCCTGGTTTTAAAAATTTCCCCAAGGGATCTTAAAGATACAACGATACCGATAAGCTTGTAAAAGTCTAAAACATTTTGGATTCCTTCAGGAATTCAAATATGCAAAAAAAAGTTCTTTTGTTCCTTGCAAAAATCAAAAGTTAATTCAAATTCAGTCTAGTAGACCAAAGATTAAAAAAATAATCAAAAACAGCGCATTTATTTATATATTTATAGATTTTCAGCGAAGAACCAGGATCAACAAAAATCAGCCAAAGTTTCTCTTTTTGTCCTTTGTAAAGCAATAAAAACAAGATAATTAACAAAAAACTACATCAAACGGGGTGCCAACATCTACAGATCCTTGATCCTTTGCTTATTTGCTTATTTGGCACGCGACAATTGCAACGAAGCGCAAAACAAGGCGACTTATTTTAAAGAACGGGAGACGAGAGGAGAAAAAAAAAAAGAACGGCACTCGAGAAAATGTAGATCTCTAGGTTGGCGGGAACGAAGACGCGTTAAAGGGCATTAACCCTTCGGAGTGGAAGCCACGCGCCTCGTCCATGTGCACGCGAAGGAAATCGGTGGGTGTCTACGTGAGAATGTGCGTGTAGTACCCGCTGTTGTAAGCGTACGCAGCGCAATGACGACGAAGAGAGGAGTCCGCGAGCTAGCGATCGATGCCGCGCGCCGGCCGCTGAAGTCGCCATCATGGTATACACGGTTAGTGGTGCCGCTGCCGGTAGCGCGTTATGCGCTGCGTACGAAGCACAGATTTGTCTTTAATCTGTGGTACGAAGAGCGAACTGAAGAGCAGGCATGGATTGCACGATGCAAGAACAGCAGGTTGCGGCACCACAGTAACGGCAACCGAAAAATTAGGAGGCCCGTACTGGCGGCCAACTCGTCGTTGTCGTTCAATTATGCAGTGGCGACCGACTCATGTGGTGCATTGATACCAATTTTCGCACCGAATTTGTCCGCGCCTTGAACTACTTTTCAATAGCAATGCCACAAAAGCCATTGACGAAAATTATTATTTCTGCTGATCGAATGATATTGTTTGCCTTTTGATATTGTTTTCGATTTTGAAAGCGTTCGGCATTGCGAAACAAATGTTCTGTTAATTGTTTATTAATAAAGAGGGGGCTGATAAATCTACGAATACGTCGCGAATAATTTCTTATTTAATGTTTTAGCACACGTAAATTGCACAATCGAAAAAAAAATCGAGTGAAAGAGCTGTCTGGCTGTTCGGCAGACACAGACACACGGTACAAGCACTTTCTATTTTGCGTGCATGCACTTCAATGTGATGCGAAAAAATGGTGTCAAGAACAAGAGCAATTATCTTTTGGCATTTCGATTAGCATTTTGGGGAAAACAACCCCCCGGATTGTTAGCACGCCCGTAAAATTCGCCTACGCCGACTGTCTCTGCAAACGTTGCGACAACGTTTTCAATTTTCGTCAACGTCCGAAATGATGCCACGAATAATGCCAGGGTTGTCCAGCGTCTTCACGGGCAACCCTTGGCTGTTAATGCGCCGACAATTATTTCCCGAAAAGCAGCGACCTTGTTAATTTCCAATGCAATTGCATGTTGTTAGTAATAAATTCACGCACGGTACGGATTTGCGTTCGATGCCTACAACTCAAATGTGGTACAGATTGTACACAGAGAACCGATGGGACGCCAACAGAAACTTACGGATTTTCAATTAAATACACGATAATTCCCAATGACACCCGCGTTTATCGGTGCCCAAGACGTTTGGGACCTCGCACGACCATCTTTCGACCAATAATTCTACGTAATTGTAAAGAAAATCGCGATTTTCGAATGCACAAAGAACTTACCGATGCAACACAGGTGACGGCAGGGAACACAGATAGTGTTGGTCCTCTAGGGCGCATGCGTCCTCCTTGCGTGCTTTTGACTCCCATTGCAAATGCTTTCTTTTTATTTCCTTGTTAATTCTTCACAATAGCCTTTCAACAATTCGTTTTGATATTTTTACTGTTTAAATCCTGCAGATGTTTCATGTTTTATTATTTTGTTTAGAGAAAATGGCACTGGCAGTTGCTGATTTGACTCAGGTTTTTGTTGATCATTGCTGCCAATAGCAGCGGGTTATCCGTTTGATGATTGTTTTACGAATTTTTAACTGATGAAATTTTGAATTTCTTATTAATTCTAAGAACTCTTATCAATTTTGAAATAAAATTTTGATCAATTTTAAGGGAATATTAATGAATTTACTGTAGTTTATAGCTGGAATTATAGCAATTCATTGTTTATAAGATGACTTTGACAGACTGAAAAAAATTATTTGCTAGTGTCAGGTATCAGCTGATCTGCCTTAAGAAATTGAATATTTTAATAAAAATGCTGACAATTCTAAAATCTTGAAACTAAGGTAAACATAAGTAGGAAACATATACACAAAGGATGCATAAAACTCTCAGATAAAACTTCTAAAATGTCCGTGGGCGAGAGTCCGCATAATTACAAAGTGGTCCTGCTTGGCAAGCACTGTGTTGGAAAAACAAGTATTGTTTTGCGATACACTGATGACAAATTTAATAATGAACATTTAAGCACGATACAGGTACTGCCAATT
>JASKGO010003273.1:0-52361 GCA_030556065.1 Holobus sp. GC000080 | reverse complement strand
TTGATAGTTTCAAGGGCAGAGTGGTGTCTATATACATATTCTAGAATTTAAGCTTCATAAGTTGCCTAGTTTAGAAATTAGCAGGGGGGGGTACTACTTAAATGATCGCACTGTATAATGCCATATTATAAACAGGAACAAACAAATTGAGAGAACGAACAATCATAAATTTCCATTGGTACTTTTTTCAAATCGTTGCAGCACTCATTTGCAATAAGTGTATTATTTCGTTTTATTTTATTTTTATTATGTCTAGTTTCGCGCGCAGTTTCCCAAGAAAATACATAAATTACAGTGTTACAATCGGTAGCACGACTGCTTTAATATTTTAATAAATTGCCTCTGTTCTCACGGATAATTAGTTTTGCTAAGTGCACATTCATAATACTTTCCATGCATGTTTCAACTGCCACTAATTAATTAAACGAAATGTCATTGGTGTTCGCGGCCGACAAAAGGGGATTTGTAATTTCAAAAATGAAGTGATTTTGTACTGGAAAAGTTTTTAACTTAAGGGAATATAGTATGCCGTTAATATGTTTTGGATTATCGGATATTATTGAAGCTATATGATTATAGTTTATAATGATTAGAGTTCGAGGCAAAATTATAATTATTCCACATTCAAAATTATAATTTCATTTATTTTTAAGCTTTGGTAATGTACGGTATATGCGCATCGAATAATTTGGTAATTGCAGATTCACTCATTTTATATTCATATTCATTTATTTAATTAATTGGTTGCTATTTTTTAATGGAAAACATTGATTTGTTTAATTCTAGTATTACTTCAAAACTTTTAAAGTTTTTTATGATAAAAAAGCTAAAATTTATACAAAATTAGGGAGAGTATGATGCTATTATCTAAAAGACAATATCGCAATTAGTAATTCAGTTTATTTTTTAATTTATACTTTTACCCTGAAGATATTAGTCAAAATTAGCAAGCCAAAAAATTCAAAAATAAATTACTGTTGCAATCTTTATGTTCGGTCATGCATTACACTGTGCCCGGTACAAAAATATTTAAACTTTCAACTAAAATATAACATTTCCAAAGAAGCAAATTTTGTAATATTTTCACAATATTTAATTTACAATTTACATTATTTAACAATAATGATAATTCTACATTAGCAAATATTCCCAAGCTAATTGCATTAAGTACATATTAATACGATAAAACTTTCTAATAAGTTCAAGTAAACGCCACTAATTAATTAAGTGCACCTTTCTTGAAATGTCATTGGTCTTGAATGCACTTTTTTCCCAACAATAAAGCAGCGCATTATTTTTTTCTTTATAAAATTAATGAAGAAACGTTATAATGTTGTAATTAGGCGCGCTCTTGTAAAAGTGGTGGTGTTATGTGGGAGCAATTAAGGTTCTCGACTCGAAACGGCCCAACTGATTAATTAGACAGATTAGTTTTGCTCTGCGTGTGCATTGCATCCGAAACATCGAGTCGCGAGTGCAAGTGAACTGAATGCAAGTGTTTTTCTCATACAAAGGGCACAAAGCACGTATAATATCAGTGATTGTCTCTAATAAAACGCACCACTGAAACAATACTTTCATTGTTTTTACCAACTATTTTTTATTTGCTGTCTGCGTCTGCTATAGGAAAAAATGATACGTTTTACATGGACCGTGAGTAATAAGCCGTAAAGCTATAAATAACATAATATTAGAAAATTTCCTTATTTTCCTATGTGCTTACGAAATAAATATAAACAAGGTATAAAATGTAAGATATCTTGTTAATGGTAATAATTATCCGCAATCTAAGTTAGTTAATATTGTTGTATAAGGAGGGAGTTTATTGGAAAACAAACCTTTCTAATTAGCTCAATTGCACGTGCAAGAACAAAGTGGTGGAAATAGTGTCACGCGTATCGTTATATCGTTTCTGCTTCTTGCTGCTACCACTGTTGCACGCAATTTTTATTGGAATCCTTGCGGTTCCCAACAATTTGCTAAAGTGAAAAATATGAAACGCTCGCACAGTAGGAACGAGCGCTAAATGCGTTGCGTTCCACTGCGAAATAAAATGGAAAAACGTAAGTAATAGACGTTACCCCTCTATTATTACCTATTTTTTTCTTCTTCTCCTCTCCTTTCTCTTTGCCATTTTCTCGTCGGGGCTTTTTGTTTTTATTTATTTTATGCTGTTGTTCGGCTCGCAGAAGTAATTTTGAGCGCCTTTGTTGAGGGTTAAATAATTAGTTTCACGTTATTAATGCACAAGAGAACATTATAATTTAGTTTATTATACGAGTAGAATGTACATGTACTGCATACAAGTTAAATGTCTTAAAGTTTAATTGATATTACTTTTTCTACTAAACATTTCATAATTTCGGCTGAAAAAAGCGATGCATTTTTTTTAAATGAGAAACGATAGAAAATTAAATTAGTTTACAGCAATTTTCCGGAGGGTGATACGCAATAAAAGTCCTAAACGACATAGTGGATTCCAAGCGGAAGAAAATTTATATAACAAACTGCCAATAAAGTTTTTAAGGGTTAATTTTCGCTTCGTATTTTTAGTGCTCGACGCGTATAAAATTGCGGTAATCACGACAAAACTTGATGCCCACTTAAAATTTCGCACACTATAAAGAAGCGACTTATTTGTTCGATTACACAAATGGCCGATGCCATAAGCGATAAATAACAAGTTTCCTAATAAATTGTAAAGTATCGTTGCGGTTCGGTTTATACACTTATATTTATTAACATTCAGTTTGCTCGGACTTTAAAGTAACGCAAATTTATTAGCTTCATTAGCGTTACTGGCTTATATGACTCATTTATTCACCAATATTCGCTCTTAATTGCAAAAGGAATAATTCAATTTCAAACAGTCGAGTCTTGTTTATTATTTTGCGCAATACTGCGAAACGTACAGCCATTAAACATCAGGGAGAAAGAAAGATCACGGAAAACCGACTAATTCCATGTTATTACAATGAACGAGTAACGGGCGAAATACTATAAAGCGCGATATCTTTGACGCATTAATCCACCGATGCAATTTTCGATAATTATTTTGACTTATTGCCCAAGTTTTGCTGCTGCCTGCTGCACCGAACCGCTTAATTAGTTTGCCATTAAATGGAACGCATTTGTTTTAAAGGCGAACGTTTTATTTAAATCCTTCTTATCGACGTTCTACTTGTACTGTGCAGAGTAAAAGTGCCAAAATTTTCTCTCTATTTAAAATTCAATATCCTGAAAATACAAATAAAAAAAATAAAAAACTGGCCCAAAATGTTTCTATCTAATATTATATAAATAAAACACTTCAATATTTTTTGCATATTTTTACTTTTTAATATGGAAACATTGATTCGGAACGGTATATTACAGTCCGGCCAATGTGCAGGCAGCAAAACGGTATTTGGTAGCTCATTAGCAAGAGGAAACTCGAATGTGATAATGAGCGGGCAAAACGTTAATAAACGATAATTTCATCTTTGGGTTCTTTAATCTTTGCTTTAATCCAATTCGGGATTGACTATTGCGTGCTGATTTGCGATGCGTGCATTTTCAAACCCACGTACACAAATACATAGCCACCCTATGGATGTATAGAGGGAACGCTTCATTTCGCGATTATCATTGGATGCAATTCATGCAATGTATAATGATCGATCGAACGTGCTTATTGTTTTAACTAGATTGCCGCCTCATTCGTCTGCTGTAATTGTAACTTGCTGCTTTAAAATCAAGTCGTGACTCACCTTTTGAACGGACGATTGCTCGATGTGTATTATATGTGTGCCCTTTTAATGGCCACTTTAAATTAACACTTGCAACATTCAATCATTCACCACTTTTTTCATCAGCTAAAAAATCCAATTGGTTCATTTATGTTTTTTTAAAGAGCTTAATTAAAGCTAGTATTTGACCTTTCGCTGTCCTAAATTTCTGTTTTCATTTTGTAGCAAATTCTGGTTTACAAATTTCTTTATTAAATTTTATTTATACTTATAAAAAAATATTTTTTTTTTCAATTTTTTTTTCTAATTTCATATTTTATACTGTACTATTTTACCTGGACATAATTTACATCAAATAAATTTGGTTGCAGCTTCGGTAATAACAATAGCTCTGTTTTTTCCTACTTTATGCTAAAATATGAATTGTAAAATTTTTATTGCGCTGGTCACAAGTCAGTTTTCTTTAAAGTTTTAGCTTCACTATAATAGGACAAAAAAGTGTTAAAATTCATAATTTTTCTAAAGAAAACTCTTTAATAATTAAAGGAACGGTTAACTAAATTACGGATGAGGAAAATTAGCTAGTCAAATAATCTAAAAAATCTTTTAAAATATTTTAAAAACAATTCAAATTTATATAAATACATAAATAAAGTTACTATTATACTTTAAAATAATTTAGTATAAAGAAATATTTGAAGGAAACGGAAAGAGAAACTTTATAAAAGAAAACCAGCATTATTTTAGGTTTCGATTACCAGGAGGAAACTTTAAGGGTGGCATTTTCAAAGCATACATTCTGTGTTTGTTATTAAATTCAATTTGGATAACATGGCAGCTCTGTGACACATACTTTCCGACACAAAATCAATGCATGTTATTATTCGTAGATATCGGCAACGGGTTTGCACAATAAAAGGACATGCAGATAGCTTGTGTATATGAGTACTATAATACAGGTACTACACATATTTTGCAAGGTAGTATAGTGATAAACGCCCATGGGCAGAATGTTAATTTCATTACTGCTGGTGCGCAGTAAACCTACCTGGTATTTTAGGAAGTTCGAACCATGGCAAAGCCTAAATCGATTACAGTTACAGGCAAAATACAAATGTTTCGCTAAAGGTAAACTAATTAATTACAGTGTACTTTCTATGCCGAATTGCAAAGACAAAGCAACAATTCCCAATCAGTTTTAAAACTTTTCGATTTACAGTAATGCTAACCATATATTTTATACCAATTAACGATTGCCATTTGTTCATTTTGTTGTTTGTTATTTCCGCATTTGACAATGTTGGATATTCCGCGAAGTTATTTGCATAAGCAATAACCGCATTATGAATTGGTTGAGAAAAGCCAATTAAGAATGCCGTTTAAAGCAAATATATGTAATTTATACGGCTAATTAATTATTATCGGGAGCATTAATCTAGAAAACATTAATATCAGTCGCAAGGTCTTGTGCAATAACAAAATCATTTGTGTGGATATGTCATTGAATGTGCACGATTTTCTCTTTCTTTATTCTCTTCAACATTGTAATATACTTAGAATTAATCTTATATTATAATAATAGACATTCTTTGACATTATTTGCAATTTTTGCTTTATTGTTAATAAATTACTGGCATTTGAATTTATAAGGAGAGCAACAATGGAAATGCACCGTATGTTTAATGCAATTATCGACCTGCATAAGCCGTTTCTAGCAGGCTTACACGCCTGTCCACTTTAAGCATGGGAAAAGGGACTCTCGATCGCTTTTCTTCTCACTGAACATCAAATAATTAAGGTACTTTATGCACACACAATCCTCAATTGTTTTTTATCTGTCCGTCCGTCACTTCGTCTTCATCCTTTTTATTTGCTGTTTTCACTGAGTAAATCGGCCACGATCGATAGTGCTCACGCTAAGACCCATAGCTGAAAGCAATGAATTCCAAGGATGACAGGGTGGGAAATGGAATTCTTTCACTTTTTCTTCCCAACTTACTTGGCTGGCGAAATTTTCTTAATTTTGCATAATTGCTATCTTAACGCACAATATCTATTAAATTTCGCTCAGAGATTATTAAGTTTTGCACACGCTGAACTTGCGGAAAGTAGCTGCGCGAAAACTTGCAAAACTGTTTAGTTCGGAAGACTGAGGAATTTACAACGAAATGCGGCTTCTATGAGGTGTCTGATTGGGTGGCTGGTAGTAACACGTAGGCCTGGAAACAAGGTAACGTAATGGGGCCATTTGTGGTCGCTTTAACGCGGCCGCCAAAAATCTGGACGGCTAGTTGCGGCCGGCATTATTACGAAATAGATAAATGTCCGGTCGGCAGACCAAATACCATATAACGAGCAACGCTTTAACTTTAACGCCAAACTCAAACAAGCAGAAAAGTAAACTCGAACAGCAACTTTAGCAGTTTTCCAAGTGGACGTATAAACTTTAATAAAACACCACTAAAAGTATACATTGCATTAAGGGAAAAATGAAGTGTCCACTCTTTCGCTCCTATAATGTTTATATAAAGTGCAAAATTGCAAGTACTTTTTATTGTTTTTCCTTTGTGTGCGAAAGCAAAAAAAGAGAGCGAAAGGGAGAAAAAAAAGTTAAAATAAGGGATCAAAGAAGTCGTATGATTAACATGCGCGCACGAAACTATAAAGGGACAATATTATGGACGTAGGTGGAATATAAATTCTTTGCTGGGTTAAACGCAATTTCATGCATGAAAAATAAAATAAACTAACTAAATATTTCGCAAGGATAAAATGCAAACACACATTAGCTGCATCGTCGTTTTCGGAACCAACGGCAACGGTAACGGCAACAACACAACCACACATATTCCTGTCATCTGGCTAACTTAGCCCTTTTTACTTTATACCTATGTACACTTGTACACTTACCGAAAGCTTACTTTCTCATTTCCGTTAACTGGTAATTCCTAATGTTTACTCCCTCTGAACAAAAAAAATATTGTACCGTTTGTAGAAAGCTAATCAGATCACAGTTTTAGCTTTCTATTTTCAATTATTTTCTTGTTGTTTTTACTTAAATATTAAGTATCATGAATTTTAATTGGTTAAAAAAAAGTATTCCAGAAAGGTATTAAATTGGACTTAAAATGCTAAAATATTTAACGGAAATGTGAAAATAAAAGTTTAAGGGAAGTTGCACCTAAAGCTAAAGGAAAGAATGTTAAAATAAATGTCCGCCATGAGAATTGCCTTTTGCATAGTCCCAAAGAACCAGCCTCCCGAATAAAAGAAGAAGAAAAAAAATAGCAAAAAATGCTTCCTAAATAAACAACAGCAGTTTTCAATTATGTTAGAAATAGGTTTGCGTGTCTCCGAAGAAAAGGAATTTTAAATTTCGGGAAATTCACCTGCAATGGATAAATAATACTGCAACATAGTTGTTATGGGGTTGAAATTGGTATACTCACAAGGATAGTGAACATATGTACAGGAAAGTTTTTTTTTTTCTGAAATAGAATGGCTTGTTATATCAGCAGTCCCAGTTTTTTTTACATCTATTTTTTGTGGGTGGTAAAATATTTTTTTATAATTCCTTATAATTTCTCATTGAAACCCTTTATTCAGAGTAGTCTCCAATCGGAAAAAATGGACAGAACATTACGTTCAACTCATAAAAAAAAAAAAACGGAAAAACGTCCATTTTTTTGAAAATTTATTCCAAGAAAACTATTTGATATAGAAAAAAAAATTGTTCGCAATAGATATTTTTTTTAACTAAAATACCAAGGGTTGTTATTCTCTTCTTTTATATTTTACCAATTTATTACGTTGGCATAAAAATTACGATTATTTTATCCTCCAAAAAAGCAGCTCAAGATAAGAAATTTGATATTTGGATTATATTTGAAATTGAAAGAATTTTAAAACGATTTTTGGTAAAACCAACATTCCATTAAAAAATTATCGTATTTCTGGTATTAAAGTCGGTACTTCCAAATTTAAAAATTAACTTGTTCGGCAATTTAATTTAAGTGATCATTTGAAGGAACTGCAAATTTTAATTCCAACACCCTGTACTAGTGAAAATAAGCTCACGAAATCACTGTATTCCACTAAAAATGAAATTCCCAGTGTGTGGTAACTGGTGAACATAAGTATAAAATATTATTCCGACCACGTATCCATGTTTTTGCATACATATGTATTATAACCAGCATTTAACAAATGAAAACCTTTTAAAATCGCTTTGATCTAACCCGGGCGCGTTCGCTAAAACCAAGCAAAAATGCATAGTGTGTCAATACGGCACTTATGCAAATAACTTCGTGTTTGGCAAAACTTTAATAGAACTTAGCAATAGGTGGAACTAGTATAATCTGAACTTTAAACCTTTTCGGAAATTTACGAAATTAGATGCTGGAAAATGCGAAAGTTGTGAAATCCTTTGAAGCGTTTCGCTCTCATTCTATGCAAACATGCTGGTAGAGCTGGAAGTATATAAGGTGAGTTTTAGCAGAAAATGTTTTACATAAGAGAGAACACAAACACGCACACACAGATACAATGTACAAATAACAAGAGTGTCCAGGTGTTCGAGTCGATCTGAATTAGTTCGATAATGTGCCGGATTTCTTCGATCAAAAAGTTTCCATCGCATTTTATTTGCATCTTCAAACTGCGAGCAGTTTTTTATAGCGATAAGAATAAGCGATGGGATGCTTTTGAAGGCGGAATGCAAGTACCGTGTAATAAATACAGGGAGAAAAAAGGAGTTGCTGGAAGGATAGCACTTCCGGTTGGCGGGGCGGATTGCCGGTGGAAAGTCACCAGTTTGAATTCCCCCGTTATCGAATGTTAGGTCAAGTATAAAAAAATATTCATGAAAATATAAGCGCGACGAGAATAAATAAAAACGTGTACTGCGAACAAAGCCCATATTGCTTATATTTTTCCACACACATAGCCTTTCGCTTCCTCCTCTCTTATTCTTTTTATTATAACTGTATTCTTTTCCTTTCGTTTTCCTCGTTTTTTTCTTATATATACGTCTATTTTCCATACATACGTTTAGCGTTGCTTCTTGTTTAAAAGAGCTGATGCTGCATACTGTCTTCTCTCTTATCTCGTTACTTATTTAACCCCTGCGCGAATTTAGAGACCGCCGCCGTCGCCGTCGTTGCCGCTGCCGCCGCCGCCACAGCCGCCACTGCCGAAAAAAAGTTTCTTTCCAATTTCCGGTTAATGCATTGCCGGCAGCATTGTGTTATTATATTCGGTGCCTATTTTTATACAAGCGAAAAAATATATGGCACCCATAAAAATACCGGCGAGTTGTTTGTTTCGGCCGGCCAGGAGACAAATGGACAAGTCCCCGATGTCCTCGGCAATGCGCTGCCACGACGGCAAACGTCCTCTTCGCTCGTAGAATATATGTGTGTTTTGCAGCGAAGGTCCTCCTGGACCTCGGTGACAGATTTGACCAATCAGCTTCCTGGATTGCACTGCTGACAGAGTTTCCCGCTGTATCTTCTGCCCGCTACTTAACCTTACTCGTCACCAGATTATTACATCTCTTCACTCTGCCGACCCCGTAGATTTGTCAGGGTTGTCGACTAGATGAAAATCCCCGCAAAATTGATTCGACGATTTTTTCCCGCTTTGCGTTTTTTACTCTTCGTTCAGTTTCCTACGAAAAATCAACTGTTTTCTTTTGCACTGTTTATTTTTCAAAGTTATTGTTATTTTTGCATTAATTAATTCAATTAATTAAAAATCCTTGAAATATTTCAGAAAACACTTATCCCTTGGAATAAATTTCAATTATAATTTCAACAATCAATAATGCACTTGTTCTACTAAGCCTTTTGCTTTCTTAAAACGAACAATAAATTATTATTCATAACTTAACATAACTATTTGCATAAAATGTAATTACTTTGAAATGCTTTTCCTCTGAGTGTTCGATCCCTATAATCAATACCGATTTTATTATTATTGATGCATTTTTAATGCGCTTTAATGCATTATATGTGCAATTTATAAATGCTTTAGCCAAAATAGGAAATGCACAGATCAATTAAAAAATTAATTAATTATTTATTGATGGAAATTATTTATTATAATTACGATAATAATTTCAAGTCCAGTAATTATTATTTCAAAACACATATGCCGTTTTCCGGCCGTATATAATAGCAAAAAATAATTTATTAATGCATTGCTCTATAATAAATTATTATTATTGGAATATTTAAAGAAAACACTTTATTTGGTTAAGCAATTAGGTCAATTCGTTGATGCTTTTCAACTGTGAAATGCACCGCAGAGCGCATTTAAGTAGTTAACATGCATTTTGTGTGCAATTCATGGAAAATCGGAATTCGATATGAATAAATGCCCATCGGTTACATGGTTGAGACAATAAATATTGAAGAAATGAATTTTATTTCGGCTCTGCGCTGGAATATATTAATTAAAAATTCAGTTTTGTTTGCTGAAAATGGGGCGGCGGAGACAGGATCGCTTCGTGGTGCACCTGCTGTTGCAATTGCCGACAAAATTAATAGACTTTAATAATAATTCCGAATATTGGCGCACCCAATGCATAATAATATACCTACACTTTACTTTGGGAAAATTATTCAGTAAAGTTAAATGTTAAAATAAATTATTTTAAATATACATTGGTTTTAATTTCGTTCGTTTATTTAATTTCATAATATTAAGAATTTTAAGAATTTTTTTTTTTCAATAAATTTGTTATATAAATGCAACTCCCTCTGTCGCAAATTATGGTTTATAAATACATATTACTATAACAACATTAAATTTTATTGATACGAATTTCATTTTAATTACAATTAATAACTTTGATCTAAATTTTATATTTTTATATTACTATTTTACAGGTTCATAATTTATATAAATTACGACTTTGGTTGCAGCTTCGTTAATTAAACGGCCGCTCAAATTTATTCCTATTTTAAAGTGAGGAAAGGACCGGTCATAAGTCAGTTGCTTGGTTTTTCAGTCTTTTTCACATACAGAGTGACACAAATTTTATTTTCCACCATTTCTTTATTTTTGACCCGATTGTTACCACATTTGGTGCACAAAAGTCAAATATTGGGGCAATTTCCGGTGAAACCGGAAGTGATAAAAAATGACAACTACTCAGTCTAATTGACAATGTTGTCTTATGTAATTATACCAAATTTGGTAAACATCGGTTCAAAAATAAAGAAATGGCAGGGGTGGTAGTAAAATTTTGTCACCCGGGAGAGTACACCACTATTTTGATTTTTTCTATCTCCCATATTTTTTCTGGACTGCTGTGATTTTGATTTCATGTTTTCTGCTCTTTTTTAACTAATTTAATTAAGACAAACTGTTAAAATTTATTTCGGTCACAGACGACTACTAATTTTTTTTACATAGCCTTGTTGTCCAAGATACAATGACTATAACCTGTTAAGTTTATTCATCTTCGTAGATCAAAGATTTTTAAAGAACTGTATTCTGTAATTGTAAACAGATTTCGCAATATTTTGGTCCAAATTTGTTCAGTAGTTATTCCAGCAAAGTATTTTATTTGAATAAAATAATAAAACAGAAATATTTGTCGTCACAAATTTGAAAAAGTAAAAGATAATTGAAAAAACCCAAGCCCTAATTCGCTTAGGCTTTTGGCGACGCTGCCATCAATTTGGGCTTACAAACGAGTGACCTTTGGGCCAATTAACACGTGCTCCACTAATATCGGAACATTATAATTAAGGCATCCTCATAAGTTTCCACTTTTGAGCTTCGGAATAACTTTAATGGCCTGCGGTCCGGCGCAGGATACATCTATAGGCGACTATCATCAACACTTCGACCCTTTATTTCATTCGAACGCGTTTAAGTGATGACCCTCTAATTGGTCCGAGCTTATGGCCTACTGTAATTGCGCCATAATAGAATTAATATACTTTAATTCGGTCGGACACAGTGAGGGAGCTAAAGAGAGGACTTTCGGGTGTTTAATTAAAATTCCTCTAGATTAATGTCCAAACTTAAATTGCGTTTTTTCTCCCGGCGGACCGATTTTCCTGTTTGTTGTGTTGTAGCCCGTTAAAATGATTTAGCAATATTCTGCATACAGAGCGAAAGAAGTGCCAGTGGAACGATAAGACGATCGGCCGGTCTTTGGGTTTTGGGGTTGAGGAGCGGCCCCTCGTGATTTATGAGACAAGCGCTTGACTCTGACAGAGGCCGCCCTTTACGGACACCCACTGGCGCTTTGATTTTCGCTCGCATAATATTCCTGACCTTCCGCCACAATTTCTTCCGATACTGTCACTCATACCCCCGGATGAATTGATACTTTTGATGATGATGATGATGGTCGGTGATACGGCAACTTGTGCGTGCCATTTTAAAATTTCCTTCGTTGCGGATCTGGGAGGATGCGAATTGTCCGTGCGGCCACATCAATCTAAATTAGTTATTGTCAATTAGGCCCGTCCAAAGGAGGGTTTTCGTATCGTCACCTTATACTATATCATCATGTACATCGAAATTATTTATTTTTTCGGGGGTGGTTGTGTAAGTGAAAACATCTGCTATCTATCAAGGCTTATAAACGATATAGATTACGGTTTATTTTATCAATGTTCTTTATGGGTGGACTTCAAGGATAATGTCCTTATATACTGTTTTGCTATTTAGTGGCGGCGATGATTCGTAAATAGCGATTTTATTATGGGGCATAAAGGTCCTTTTACTGTCTGTTTGTATTTACGATTTACAACAAAGCGTTCAAACTTTGCCATAGTTGCGTTTTTTATTTGTCCTTCGACTTTTTCCCCAATCCGCTCTGCGATGGGCTCTGTACAAATAAAAAGGCCATTTTTTGTTAAACTATATTATTGGAACAACATTGGCTTAAATAAATAGAAATTGAATTTTATTGTTTGATGTTTGATTTTATTGTTGATTACCTATACAAAATTTACCAATTGTAAAAATGTTATGGCAAATTGAAAGTGGTGAACGTTTTGCAATATTTTTTAAACTTTTTTTTTTGCATTTTGTATCGATTTCCATAGCCAATGTTTATTAGTGCTTTAATTAACAGTTCGATTGCTTACTCCAGCTTCGCAAATATTCTGCATTTATGAACAATAACAACCGTGTTTACCATAACTCGAGCAAGCGCTACACTACTACACAGACAAACAACATTTATGTAATAAACATTAGGCAGCCGGTAATCAATTAAGGTAATAAGCATTGTTTTTCGTTTGTTAAAATTGTACGCCGGTTGCCAATAAACGCATTAACAAACTACGACTACGAGTATATTTAATAATGAATATTATATAAGTTTTAAAATAAACATTTTACATTTACTATAATGTTTTATAAATTCATAAAATGCGAAATTACCAATTAATAATAATAGTAATAATAAAACAATTTGATACTTTCGGAGATGGCAAATAAATATTAAAGATCGTATATACTTCTTAATGATTATTATTGTATTTAAAATGGTAACGTTTGAAAGCTGGTCCTTATAGCTTCTATAAAGAGATCATTTACATTTTCAAGTCGTTCTCCTTAAAGCCGGGGACTTGGGAGTCGGAAAGCAAGAAAGCAAACATTTCGCTTTGCCCGATACAGGGAAATATTAATTTCACGTGCAATTTCCTTCCGCCATCGCTACGGCCTCTTCAAAAAGTTCATGCAACATTGTTTACCTGTTCGCTGAAAGCTATCTAGAAACAACAGATGCGCCAAAGCTTACATTCGATTTAATTTTGATTCTTCGCCCTCTTCAAATTAAACATTTTTCATTACATTTTTTATACTTCTGTTTGTCTTTCCTGTTTGTTTCCAAGCTCCACATTATAACTTTTTTTCTCTCTTTTCGACTACTTTTGTCATTAAATATTTTTTTCTCGCGTATTTTTTTATCCGTTTGCTGCTTCGCTTCTTGCCGTTAATGCTAAACTTAACAAAACACTGGCTTATGTTAATAGTGCATTTTCTAATTTCCATTCCGCAGTTATCTTCCGCGGCCGCGGCTTTTGTGCGCGCACTGTATCTGCAATTCAATTCGACGAGTCGATTATATTATTAATTAAATTTTTATCCGCCCCCGGGGAAAAATTTCGCTGTCAACAATACAAAGCGCGGATTTAGATATACACGGAATGAATGGAACAATGGCAGTTTATTTAAAATTTACGACGAGAAGCATTTTTATTATTATTTCATTTTTGTTTTATCGCATTTCTTTAATGATTTTTATTTTGTTTTCAGACTGCCGACATCGGAGGAAACAATTTCATCCGAAATGAATTCCCCGATGTAAGTTTTTTTCGAATTACTACTAAATAAAAAAAAATCGAATAGGAAAAAGAAACCAACCGGTTTTTATAAATTTGCCATTGGAGTTGCCCTAATAGGCTTATGAAGAAACTAAACGTTTTCTATTTGATCAACAATCGCGAATCCAACACGTAGGCTCAATATTAGCTCCTTTTATTTCAAGAGCTGTCCGGCCGATCAATCAGTTCTCTATAAGTGTTTCTCGTTGTCCTGTCCATCCGTCTGTCTAATGTAAGTGGATATTCGAGCTCGTAGCTTGCGCTCCTGTCGAGGCCGGATTAGGTTGGCTCGTTTCCTTTTTGTTGTTGCCTTAGGAATTGCGACATCTTCTTCTTTTTCTTTTCTTGTCCACTATATGCGTACAGGCGGTACACAGTGGCCAGCATCCTTTTTGTCTAGGCATCCACGTTGCCAACGTAATAAATAGATGGGGCCATTTCCGGCCGGCCACGGTAATTCGGGCTTTGTAAGATCTGTCTTTTTGAATGCAAACTGTACACTGCTATGTTTTGGCTTTTATCCCTGACACGGGTCGCTTGTTTCCATTCCCAGGACAACCGGGCGGCCGTTGCTAACAAAACGACTCACTTAAAAAGTCCGTCTCATTTACATTAAGGTGCCGCTTGCAGTGTCTCCAAGAACATCAAAAAACAATACGATATAAGTAGTGCATGCGAGATAATTAAAAAAAAATAAAAATTAAAGATAAAACGCGATACGTTTGGCGTCTCAAAGGTTCTTATAAAGGACCCGAAACAGCGACGAAGCGCACGTCTATTAAACTGATAAGGGGCTATTTCGATGCTGTTTATCTGAGCGTCGCTTCTGTAATCTCATTTCATAGGTAGTATAACAGGAGGAAGTACCACTTTCGGCCAACCTTTCACCCCTTTTACTTTATAAGAGACTAAAGAGATTTTATTATTACATTAAAGTGCTCTGCAGAAAAGCAAAAAAAACAGAAAAATAAGTGACAGTCGACAAATTCGATAAGGATACTGCGTTCGCAGTCACGAAAATTACACGCAAACACCGGCAATTATTGCAAAATTAGATTTCGATTTGCTACCGCCGATTCTCTACGGGCATGCATCTGCTTGTGACGTTGCAGCATTCAAAGGACCAATAAGGTCAGCAGGACTCCAAACTAAATTACCGCCACCGAACCTTGATATAACTAGCTTTGACTTGTAAACACGTTTGCAGCGTATAGATGTTGGCGCCAGCTTTTGCAGCGCTTAATGCAACGTTTAAATAATACCGAATGAATTATGAAATTTCAATTAAATCGCTGCGGCCGTAAAGAATGCGCGCGCCATATAGTTTGTGCAACTGGAAGCTGTAAATATTGCAGCATCTGATTCGTATCGCGTGTGCAACATTTGCCGAAGAAACATCGGTTTTAAGAAAGGAAAAAGGCAAATGGGGGCGGGGGCCGAAAGAACGGCAAACGTATATAGTATAAAACATCGCTGAGATCCCAATTTATTTATTTTCTCTTTCGCTCGCCGGCTATAGTTTGCATATAACTCGGGTCCCTTGCTTCGCTCTCTTATCGCAGGCCGAGCTTAAGTTTCAATTTATACCAGAGAGTCCTTTTTCTTGCCGCTGGATGCACGCGCGTTTTTGGGGGTTCCGATCCAACACTTATTGTTTTCTCTTTTGCCCTCCTCTAGCGTTTTTGCTCTCAGAGAGCTGCCGAGAAGAGAGAGGAAGGGCCGTCGATTTAATCTCATCCACTGAAACTTGATTTGATATCAAAGGTTCTTTTGCAACGCGTATAGTATACGGACAGGTACAAAGAAACTCGACTCGACTACTTTTACTTCTTTTTTGCATCTAAAATAAACGCAAATTTTTTTAGGGGGCGGATGGTGTACGGAACGTATTTATTTTGTATGGCGTTGGAAAATCCACAGAGTTTGCTGGTTTTGTTTGTTTGTTTTGTTTAAATATACAAACGTACACAAACTTCACATACGGAGACTCAAACATATAAAAAGCAGTATTTTTGTTTGGGGCTTTTATTGACCCGACGCTTTTATGGAGACTCGCAGTAGATGGAAATCATAAAATTGAAGAAAGTTTCATCAATACTTTTTGCACGACATTGGGCTTACTTATAAGCGGAAACAGACAAAGTTATTGTTATAGCTATTGATCTACTTTCAGCGTAATGAAACATTTCGCCGTCCTTGTTCGCATCAAAGCGCGACCGTAAAAAGCCACTATGCAAGTTCTCTCTTCGTCCTTTACACTTCCACTTCTATATGTCGGTTTGATCTAATTCGATAGCCGAACGATAGACATTATCGTTAAATCGTTGCTCTTGTCAGACCGTAGCAATCTACTTGGATCGCCATAAACACACAAAAAGCTCGCCGAATTTCCGCCCGGCAAAGTTTTCACGTGAAATTATTTGATTTTTTTTAACATTGCGTAACTGTTCGGAATTACGAAACACTTAAGCGGGTAAATTACATCCAGTGAAAGCGTATACATATATAAAACTGATAAAGGGACAAGTTAAAAATATAAAAAAAAAACAAGAATTGAAGCAACAAATCACTTTCTTCAAACAGCACTTTTAACCATTACTATCACTCGGTTATCTCTGAACACGGTGTTTCGAGAGAGTGAATATAAGTAGTAATAGTGATAAAAGAAAAGAGTCCACGAGATACGCTGCGCAACATTTCTCGTTCTATCTTTTCTTCTTCGGCTATACAGACGGAACTTTTCTCGGCATTTCATAGTATCTACAACCTGCCAACAACGACCGACGACAAGTGTCAGTGTAATTCGCCGCCTCACGACGACGAGTGAAGAGCACGCGAAGAAGGGAAAAGTGTAAGGAGTTTGTCGCTCACTCGACACACTAGAATAGTTCACTTCAAGTCGCTTTTTCCATCTAATAATATACGAATTTCTGCGCAACGCTATTTTCCCTCTCGATCTTCTTGTATTTATTGTTCTTCTCGGCGCTTCCACATACTGTTTGTTTATTCGCTTGTACACGTATTAAAATTCCGTGCCTTTTGCGTTGCAAATAAGTTGCAAAACTCGAATAAGTTTAGCGATTTCCTCCAAGGCTCGCCCGTCCTTTCGAGGACAACGCGAACGCAAATTGATTTCGGTAAATAGCGTTCCTCCGGATGGAAATCACAGCGCTCATACTTTGGCATACTGCCACATTTGCTTCATTGATGTAGCATGTCAATGACAGTCGTGAATTTTAAATTTGCATTTTTCATTCCATAAGAAAAAAATCCAAGAAATTTATTAAATTTTTCATTTTTCAAGTAAATTGTTTTTTTTTAAGTTATTTTTATTTTATATAAATTCTTCTTGTAAAATGTTAAGAAGAAATAATTCATCGAAATAATATAAACTTTAATAGTCCTACAATTTTACTAATTGGCAATATAAAATTACAAAAATGTAAGAAGCAAAAATGTAGTACATCAGAGGGATGGATAGTAGAGATGAAATTTGGCTGACATAAAAGGAGATGAACAAACGACTACTGGTAACGTACTGGCAATTTTAAAACCTATAAAAATAAAGTTTATTATTATATGCTGCTACAATGTTTTCTTCCTCTGCGTTTCTCTAATGGTCCGTTCCGCTGTTTCTTCATTATTTCGCATCCAGTGATGCGCGCTTCTGTTGGAGATTTATAGCACGAGCTGCATATACTGCGAAGAAAGCGCCAGCAGACAAATACAGCCGTCTCATTGAGAATGAAAACGAAAAAGATTCGAAAGATGCATCGGTCGAAAAGAAAAGAAGTTTTTAATAAATTTTATCGATTTCGAATATTAAAGAATATGCCGTCGCAATGAAAACTTTTCTTCTGTTCCAATCGTTGCAAACCAGGGGATTTATGAAAATCCTAATTTTCCCTTCGTTGTGGGTTTTTCGTCGATGAAAAAAGAAAGAAAAAAACAAAAAGGAAAAAGAGATCGCGCGCATACCTGAATGTCTCTGTTCGATTCATTCTTAATGGTCATAAATTATTAAAAGCTCGAAGAAGAAACGCATCGGCGGTCGGGTTCGTAGGGTCATTGCGGCCGGCAAACAGAGGGTCGCTCTATGCTCCGTTGATCCTTGACAGCCGTCTCCGATCACCTCTTTCATAAATCGATTCGCTCTTTGATTGCAGCCACGTTATATGTGTTCCAAGAGTGCCCCCATATCATCCCCCTGCTTGCGTCATCCGGCAGCAGCATTGTTTCAAAACATCAGCATCAGCGCACTGATGATGTTTGCTCTCGAAGCGAACGATAATTTATTTATGAAGCGACATGTGTTGTTGTGCGGGGGTGCACGCGAGCTTAAGGCTATCGATTTCATCCATAACGTCTCATTAGGGAATCGGGGAGCTTAGGCATTTACGATGCATCCGAATTGTTTATGCTAATGAAGCGATCGGAATGCCGAAAGTTCCGAATGCATATTTAATTTTTAAAGTGATATTCTTGCGAGCGCTTATGAATAATATGCTGTGGCCATGAATGCTCAATATGAAAGAACGACGCTTTTGAAAAAAAAAAAATGAAAAAAAAATGAAAACGGTGAAGCTCCGCAGCACTGATGCCAATTACCTCTTCTCCTTCGCTCGAAAGCGCGCAACCCCGATTCTTATTTTTCCAGCGCCAGAAAAAAAGTACACATGAATTGGATGCTCGGCGAGACTGGTACAGACACTGAAAGGATTTTTAATTTGGTTTGTCACTGGCTGCTGGAATCGGAGTTTCCTACTATTTACGACTACACGTTTAATTCCCGGTCGTTTTCATGTACTAACCTAAGTTACTAACTGGAAGGAAGTTAAGGGAGGTGTAAAATTTAACAATTTATGGGGCCTCTTTTTCCTAAATCTACCCCACTGTTTTCTTCACAAAAATTTAGTCGAGTAAATATAAAGCTTTTGTTTTTGGCTATCTTCTAAATGTGTTTTTCTTTTAAGATTCTGAAATCTAAAATATATGTTTTTTCTTTTGTCCAGTTGCAATTCCAATTCAAACGTCTATAAACTATTATATGAATTTAAACAAGATGAAAAGGAATAATTGGTCACTTTTTGTAACAAATATAAAAAAATCTGGTCGATAGCCGCCCTATGCTCACAAGGGACAGAAAAAATATGCAACCTTTGGGTAAAATATCAATCATTTGTTATTTGACAAAGTAACAAAAGAAATAAATAGAATAAAATTTAATTAACATCTTTATTGGTATTTAAGATATCTTTGTGGCGAAAAAGTTATTTTTTTTTAGAATTTGTTATTTTTAAACTTGCTAAAAAATTTGACTTCACATATTTAATAGGAAAAAAAGAAAAAAATCAATTTTTTTTCAAATACGAGTACATGAAGATTTTCTATATTACCGGAAGTGCTGCGATCTTGAAAATAATTTAAAACAAATCATCACATAATTAAAAATCTATTTTGGATTTTTTTTTTATTCTTATACCATTAGATACGGATTGTAAATTTTTCATGGAGAAAGAAGATAATTGTAAATGTGAATATTCCAAAAAATAAATTAAAACAATATGTGAAATTTATGGAGCTCGCTAAGCAATATTGCAGAAAATATGTAAATTTGGGAAAAGTAATTACAAGGAATACCTGAGAGTAGGTGGATAGGCAAGATCGAAAACGTTGATATCGATGAAAGTGTGTATGCACAAGTAATTGAAAGTGCATTTGCATAGACAGTTAGCACGCATACGTAACTAACCTTTCCGCATTTCCGCAAGCAGCACCCCACCGAACTATTAACTAGTTCGTACGCGGAGGAAGGAAGAACGAATTTCCAGCGAAACGAAGGGGATTATTAATAACGCAAATCGATGCGCCACGATTATTCATACCCATGTTCCTCTCCCTCTCTTCTCATTATATATATCTATATATAAATATATTATGTATGGGTATTGGTATTGGCATACCATGTACCTACAACAATACTCGATTAACTTTGATCAGCGCAAACATATATTTAATAGCTTCGACTATGAACCTACATATGACATCAACGACATTGTAAAGAGAATTCTATTCATTTCATTTACTATTTACCAAAGTGTTTAGCAGACAATATATTCACAAAATATTTAAAGGAATGAAAGCATGAGCCAAGTATAAACATATGCACAAGCATCTTACACCCTTATCTGCATCCCTTCTGTTTGGTAAACACAATACGTGCAGAGGAACTTGCTTTAATTACTTACTCTCTTATCCGCTAGTGTTCAATATTGACTTTTCATATGTGTGTTTATGTATTATTAACGAGATCTCCTGGCGTCCCGGCGTTGCCCTGTTTGCCCGGTGGCGGCCTCGTTTTTGTCATTCCGTTGTAAAAGTTATAAATTTCCAATAAATTGATTATCGGAATTTGGTTGGATCCGCATGTACAGCGTCGGTTCTCATTTGTAATTTCACCGGTGGCGTAGATGAACTTGCTGCATTCAATTACCGTGGACGTGTTCAAGGGGTAGCAATAAAGAAACGGGCGAAAAGAAGTGCTCGGGTGCAATTTGAAATTTGATTTGCCGGATTGCTCACCTTAATACGTGTCAACTGCGCTGTTACAACTTTTACTCCGCCAGTCTAAACTCAAGAACTCGCGCGCTATCTGACTAAAACGTCTCATCAGCCCTTCTCTCTATTTCCCACTTTTAACGCTTAAAGTTGTAAAAAAGCACACAACCAACTGTTTTCTCCTAATAAAATTGCTCCTTTTTTCTCTCTCTCCTTTCAACAAGAAGTTTTTGCTGCAATAAAAGGGAAAAATGGATAACAAGATTTGTAGCATAAAAATATAAGATAGACTGATAGACGGTTGTTTTTTTTTTGTGTAGTTCATAACCGATTAGTTCCTCTGATGCTCAAAGGATGATTCACAAAATTTCATAAGGTAAAGGAGAATATAAAAAGGAAAACCGGAATGCAAGTATAAGGATTTCATTCCTAATACACCGATTACTAAATCGATTCTTATGTAGGGCACAATCGCTAGTATCCGCTGTAAGTGCTCACAAACGAAAATCAAAATCAGCGAATTCTTTAACTAAACGTTTAGTGTAGAATGTGCGGAGCTTCAAACATCCCTTCGCTTGTCTAGTATGATAAGTATTTCACATTCTATGCTGTTTTATCTGAAGGTGCGTGTGTCTGTATAACGCCAGAAGGAAGCTCTAAGGACTCAAAGAAGTTTTTGCGTCCTTTGAAGCGGTTCCAGGATACGTGCTGCACAGGGGTCAAAAGGCAGACAGGGATGCCTGTTTAGGTTTAAAACACAAACCACGCACAGGGACTCTACAGACAAATTTACAACACGAATCAATATCGCGCGCTCTTTCTAACACGCGTAAATTTTTCGTGGCGGTCACAAAGGAAAAAGTTTCTACTTATTTCGTTATGCCTCTTTCCCCGGTTTTATTTTTACCTCGGTTTTTGATCTCTGGAGAGAAAGGGAGAGAAAGAATAAGAGAAAGAGAGGCTGGCTGACTTCTGCTTTAAATTCAAACGGTTGCTGTTTGTTATTAGTTATCAGAGGGTCCAGCAGCTACAAGTGAAAGTGTCGGTCCTCAAAGGCTCACTCTTAAATGGGCCTTAAAGGACCTTCCCTGTCCGTTCAGTGCATTGTCCCGATTCCAACTTTGATTACTTTATGATTCGCACATTAAATGCTTAAGACTGAACAATTTGAAGGGATGCCGGCTTAGTAAATCGATACACCGGTTGGAAAGTTTTACTATTTCCTATACGCGCAGCGAATTGAACCGTTCACTAGGGCTTAACTATTGTCTTGAAAGTTTCTCATTAAATTCATCGAGTAGAACAATGAGCACATTAGCAGCGTAAAACCAATTGGCATAATCGTATCAAAGCTGGCGAATTGATAATAATAATCATATTCACGGCATTAAGGAAGAGGAGTCTCTCTCTCTGATTAGTCCGCCGGGCGGCCCTTTTCCTTCAGTAAATTTCTTGATTGATATTCAGAAAACCATCCAAGCGTACGCATTCATCTCAGCGATTCATCTGATGATGCTCTTTAATATAAAAACTGTAAAGCTTTTTTTAGTTTTCATTAACAAAATTTCTCTCTATCTACAGGGTTATCCATTTTTCCATAGAATTCCAAAAAATGGTAGTGTTTTTTTTAATATTTAATTTTGATTAATTAATTTTAAATTGAAGTCTTTTACTCAGAGATCTGTTAATCTTTTCAATTGAATTAAATCAATTTAATGTCACATAGACAAACCTAACCATCCAAATAAAAAAGGAAATCTTTGTGAATTCAAATCTGCAAAATAAATTGCGATTTGGAAAATAAGGGTTTATTTTGTAATAAAAGAAATCATAAATCTTCTATTAAAAGCAATGTTATTAAAATTAATGACGAAAACTGAGAGACTTGTAGTTTCGCCTACAGATAGCTCATTAGTTCTTTGATGTGAAGTATCGACAGCTGAAGTATAAAAACCCGAAGTAAAATTACTAGGCAAAGTATTATAAGTTAATTTAACATCGAGGTGAACAAAGTCAAAGCTAGACTGTTTGTACCGCCCTCTTTTCACCACCCCCATACGCGAAACATGTAGCTTGCTTTGACATAAACTATGCACTCTGTAATGTTAAGATAATTAACTTGGCAGGTTAATTAGAAACGTGCTCCTTTTTTACTCGTCTTCCTCCGCATACACACGTATCCTACCTCAGTGCGTTTCTTAGTCTCCTACACTATATAAATATAAATATATAAATAAATGAGCCGACGATATTCCTCTCAGGCATGCTTTTATGCAAATTAATTTCTTGCTTCTAGTGTTGTGCTCTAGTATTACCGTGATTAACTAAATACAAACTAATGCAAAATCTTAATTATAGTTTGGAATTTTAGATTCATTATACAACAACCATTATTAAAACAAATACCGTAAAAGTTACAATACCTAAACTAATCTTTCTAAGATTGAATCAATAGAAGAAGAAAAGATAGTTTACAGCAATAGCTGCTACAATTTTTCAGGAAAAAATCCAGTGGTAAAATACCGAAAATCCTAGTCGTTTCGTTTAATCCGCAGGATTTGCTTTTATATTCTACATAAACTAGCACTTGTCGACCCTAATTTTTATATCCTTGCTATTTTATATCTCAAAGCGTGTCATTTCGTGTTATCTTTTTCTCGAGAAACGAAGAACCCTTTTTGGCAGCTCGACTCCTGCATGTGTTTGTGTCTGTTGGGTGTGTGTATGAATATGTGTGCTCGAATTCACTGCAGGACTCTTGCGTCAGCTACGAGACGATTCAATCCTGGCGCGAGGATTTTACAAGTGTCTGCAGTCTCATATGGCCCTCTTGGAAAGCGATGCGCGACATTTTTTCCCCGTTCTGTCCTCTCTCCAGCATGTATCGGTTGCTCACAAAGCGACTGTTTCTTTTGCTATGCAGTTTCCTGATATCGACTCAGAGCCGCCGCACACAATATATTATTATTATTAGTTTCGTTCTCACTCGCGCACGCACCATTCGCACGTATAAATTGCACCGGGGAAAATGTCACACACGGCCTCAGCTTGTCACTTTAGATTCTTCAGTAATCGACTGCTTTATTCACGTCAAGCGAACAATATTTTAGTTGTATGAGAAATATACAAATCAAATGCACAAATCGAAGTAATTTTTTTGTGTCGACTTTTTTTTTATCTCGTCTTAATTTTTTTGCATCCTTACTCGTACATTTGCAATTTCAGCAGAAAAAAATGTTGCTTTTTCGTTGATTGCGGTTCATTTAATGAAGAACGAAAATGTTGAACACGGGAAATTAATTGCGAGCAAAGTGGCAGTTAAATTGTGCAATTGCTAATGAATGCAACAATTGCGAAATGATTAAAATGTAGCAAAGAGTTGAGATTGGAAATTGCATTAAGCGCAAATGAGCAAAAGAACATCAAAAGTGGCCGGACGTAAATATATTTGTTGAAAAAAAAAGCAAATCCAGAAAGGGCGAATCGAATGGAAAAAGAAACGTACAAGGACCAACTTCAAAGCTTTAATTGACGTAAAGTGTATAGGTGGAAGTATTTGCGAATTTCATTTAATTTCACCGCTCGCTTCCTTCTTCCTTTATATTTCATTATATCCTATGTTATCAACTACTGTATCTTCTATTGAATACTCGTACATTGCCAAATACAAAATATTTCTGTTTATATAAAAACTATAACCTTTTTTTTTTTTTCTGTGACGGTTTCGATTTCCAAAGGTTGCTATATTTTCAATTAGGATCGTTGTTTTGGTGGCCTTTAAGGGGTAGTAACTTTCTCTCATTTAGACGTGCCGGTGGCGGTAGAACTGTGCTCGGTTCGGGGTTCATGGACAAGCAGATCAGATGCTGTGAAATAATGATACCCCCACTAGAGAGTGGAGAAAAGTCCCAGCCTGCGCGCGAGAGAATCGAATGCGGGATGCTGCGTTATGTCTCCCAGTCTCGACCTGAAACGCGAGTGAGCGTGATCCGCAAAACGACCGCGCTTTTCTGCTCGTTCTTCGGCGACTGTTTCGCTGCCACTTTCACCGATAGTTTATAGCGGCCCATAGGACACCTATTCGCCCATTGAATTATGGATGTCCTCATACTGAGAACTCTTGTGTAGAAGTTTTCCCGATAGTAGAATTCTCCCGAATAGCGTATCTCTAAAATTAATAATTATTCCGAAACTCCAGTTTAAATTTAGGCTCTACATTTACATTTTAACTAAACTGAAGCTAAAACTTTTCAAAAACGCTAGTTGTGCTTCAATTGCGTAATCAATGTGAGAATTAACAAGTGGACTTTTCACTGCAGAGTGCGCTTAAAGAGATTTTCAAATTTGGCGGTTTGCAATTCGGGAGCCCTCAAGAAATCCCTGTGGATTAGTTGTAACTGAAGTGTGTCATCAGGAGACGATTAGGTATGCCGCCGATTTGGGAACGTTGTGTCTAGCCTTATTCGCCCTATCTTCTATTGCATATACAATTATACATGTATACACATTTATCACAGGAGAATTACGAATCCGGTTTAATTACAAGTTCACCCATTATGTCATTTTAAGTGCGCTCGCACTGCTCAACCCACTTAGCGAGTATTATGTATGTGTGTGCCGGGATGCATTGACCTTTCTTCCCAACTCTTATTTGCATCATCCAAGTGTTGGCAAGATTTTAAGTCATTACCATAAAAAACTACTTTGTCCCAAATACACAGCGCGCAACTTTTCCAACTTTGACGAAACTTGTATGAATGTATAGTGGGGTTTGAAAGGAAAAAAGCAAGTTTGCAGATTTGTATGTTTCCTTTTTATTATTAACATTAAATAAGTATCTGAGAATTGTGCTGTTGTCGGTTACCTGTAATTCAATTTGCCGCAAACAAGTTTCTTAATTAATTAGTCACGGATTTGAGGCTGCGCAGCGCAAAATAATAAGTTTTAAATAGATGTGCCCGGAACTTGCACACCATATTTCAATCATGCCAAATATTAGACAACCCATCCGGAAGTTTAGTTATACATTCAACATCTTTACCTTCGCATCAGCTTCCGCAAGCCGATCCATCCCTGTTGGATCTCGGTAAACAATGGATAATTCATTATGTATGCGAAACAAGCGCAAAAAAAATGTATTAATGGCGGCGCGAAGGGGACGTTTGGAAAAATTTTTACCGAAAATTGCTTTGGTTTTTGCAGCCATATGTCGTCCCATTAAGTAAAATGTTCGTCGCGACTATTAATCAATCCGAGCTTAATTTTGCCTGTATTGCACAGAGAGGCGATTGTTACGCGGAAAATACAACGTTGTTGCGCAAGAGCGAAAAAATGCTGTTTACATTGAAATACAATACTGTCGTCGCGTCGCCGCCCCCCATCTAATGAATATTGAGAGAGACTGTAAACAGAGATTTAATTATTGAAAGTGTCGCAACATTTATTTCCCTTATAGGAATTCAATCTTTCTATATCGGTTATCTAAAGCTTCGGAAAGTTTTTTGCTGCGTCCACCGATGGGACGAAATATTCGGATTTTGAGCGCCGCGCCGAAGAGGCGGAGGGTTTGCTTAAATGCGTCGGAAGTTTCTTTGGAAATTGCAACCAGAACTCGGAACAGCAAACGGGACTGCGACAGTAGTCATACAAATGCATCGAATTTATATTTTATTCCTGCACTTTATTTGCTGTTACTGAATTTGTTTGCTTCGACATTCGGCGTCTTTACAGTCGTCATTTTCGAGACGCTTCGGGCATGAATGCGCAGATAATTCCAAAGGGTCTCTTTCTCTCTCCTCGTTCATTCTTTCATTTTGCCGTGCATGCAGTCTCCCTCGAGTAGTTTACTTATCAGAAAAACGTGCCTACAGCTCATTACTAATTTAAATTGCATTTTGTTTGCCGTATCAAATAATTAGATTTCGCTCCTGTATTTATTTTTCTTTTTGAAGAGGAAGAGCAAAAAAAAACAGATAATTTTTAAATGAAACTGTGTTGAAAGTTGACCGCTGACCGAACAGGTGGCGTGGAGAATCATCAATCAATTCGACTTTATTGAATTTCGTGCGCGGTTACAAAAGCCGTAATGCCGTCAACTTTAAATAAATTGTTGTTCATCCACGTATTTTATAGTTCTTTTGCTGGCGAAAAAAGCGATGAAAAACTCTAAACTGTCCGCATGTCCTTTCAAGTCGCCTTATGCCGAACATTTATTTCGAAAAAGCATTAAACATTAAACAACTGTTTGAGCTATAAGTTGGAGAATGTTCAATCGACTTTAGGGAACATATTCGACTCGCTGATATTGCAGAGGAGTTCCTTGTTGCTTCTACTCCCATGCGTTTCGTCCTTTGGCTTTTCCCTTTCGAGAATTAATGCTAAGTACGTAATTCCACTAGATTACCTTGCGATTCCAAGACTTACAAGGGAATATTATTTGTTCGCCGCATTATTTAATATGTCTTTCTAATGGTTCACTATATTTTTTTTTTGTTGCTGCTCCTTTGGCCTAGCTGGAAATTTATTAAACCTCAAACGCAACGATGCTCCCTGCAGGATAATAACAATAATAAAGTAGAAGTAAACGCGTGCAACATTTTTCATATTAAATAATACCGGTATTTAGAAGGGCCAGAATGTTATGTATGATGTGTAGAGAAAGGGGCGCAAGTAATACGTCGTTTACATTTATTATCTGCAATATGAGGAAAAACCTGCTAGATTATTACGTTGTATTTAACGTCAGTCAGAGGGTGCCACCCTAAATCCATTTTTTGTCCCTTGCGCTACTATATGGGGACATGTATAGTCTAACTTAGTAAAATATACACTTATAAATTTGACGCTAGTTATTAAATGTCTCTTGTGACAAGTGTTACTTTTGCGCGAATTTATTGCCACGCTGTTATCCTTTTCTTTGTTTACTTTTACGTTTGTTTCTGTATTATTCCTCTTGGTTTTCTCAAAATATTTTCTTTCTGATTTTCTATCGCTTCTTTCCTGAAGTTTTCCCCGAGTTCTTATGGTTTCTATAAAATCTGTAAAATTCTGCGAAAAGGGTAAAAATTTGTATTACCTTTTTTTGTATACATTTTTAAATGCGGCTCCCGAAAAAAAATTAAATTTTGAAAAATGGCTTGGACCATCAAGGGGCTTGGCCATCCCTGTATTATACAAAAATGTTGAGTTCAAAGATGTTTTGTCGTTTTCATTAGAAATAGTAACAAAACAAAAAAGGAATGAAGATTATGAAATATAAAAGAAAAACATTTTTTATATAAATAAAAAAGTTTGAAATAATAACGATTCAAAGTTTTAATTTGTGAAGAATTGGAGAAGTTTGAATTGGAGGACTCGGGCCATATTCTTCGAGCGGAAAAATTGAAATAATAATCATTACAATTTCGAAATTAACTTGGATAGGTATCTATATCGAATTACGTAACTTGCGACGTGTTTACGCTTCAAAGTGAGTAGCTCCATACATACGAATTCCCTTGCCGGCCCTTTTCATTATTCCACAAACACAAACCCATATGATGCGCGACTCGTATAGCGTTTTCCCTCAAACGGCCCTGCTGCTAAACTGAACACAATGTGCGCTTCTATACACACACACATACACACTCACACAGAGAGAGAATGGGACACAAAACAGAGCAGCAGATATTAATTTTTTGTTGTTTTCTTCGGAACTTCTTTCTTTTTCTCCGCTTCTGTCCTCCGATCCATAAGCATCCTCTTTATGTGTCTCTGTTTCTTTGCCTATCCTTATGCCCTGACGGAATGCGTACATTCTGAAAGTGACGTTTTAAATAGAGACTGAAAGTTGATGGAAACTCATTCGTCGTCCTTCTATTCGCATATACTATATATATATACTCCATTTTCCTGGTTTTCTTTAGAAAATAACGGCATTACATTTTTCTTCCAATTCCTTTTACGTTTGAAATTGCCTCGGGGTGTTTAAAAATTGTTTAATTTACCGCTGGAAATAAGGAATACGTCGAAAAATTGTTTATATTTTTCGGTTGTTGGAGAAAGTTCGTCGATCAATTTCGGATTTTCAGCACTTTTGGAATGTCGGTGGATCTGTATAGAGTAGAGGCTAAACCGAAGAGTTTCGAATGGGAGCAGGAAAAAAGCATCAGAGGATTAATTCGAACGGACTACAAATTTTATAGCGCAAGCTTTGTTGCTTTTTAACTATTGCCTTTCGGAACGCCGCCGCCGCCAACGTTGCGCAGCTTAGTTACTGCCTCCGCTTTTTTAACTTCTTTTATAGCGGCAATTAAGCTTGCGTTACGTGTACCATTCCTTTTTTTTTCCAAACGTCACTATACTGATCTATGCGCCCAATTTACCGGGTGATCATTTCAAACCTACATCCATTTTTTTTTTCTTAAAAAAAAATATAAATTTAAAATTTTATTTCATTTTTTTCAATTTGGAAACCGAATTTTTTTATATACAAGCTGATTGCCAATTAAATTCAATTTTACATAGTTCCCAGTTACGGGAAATGCTGAAAAAAGAATGCAGCTGTCATTATTCCAACTAAGAATTGATCATTTCATATGTCCAATCGCAAAAAATAGTAAACCAATTCCGGGGAAAGATATTGACTACTTTTTCTGCGAAAACTTCTCTTTTGGGTCCCTCTGTATAACGGAATTTGTCCTTATTAAAACAGCAAATTTCATTTTATCTGGCAAAAATAACAAAAGGATTCATATTTAAATGAATACCCGGTATATGGTTTCCGTAATGTACCGCCCTTAAACCCTTTTTTGTTTACTTTAAGGGGTGTGCAGTTGAAATCGTCCCGAGCGAAATTAGTATTCCAAAGAAACTGCACGCTGTTCCTCCGTGGATGGTGCATTTTTTTGTTTGGGCAGTTCCGAGCAAAATACTCTTGTTCGGCTAATCAAACATTTAAATATCAACTTTTTACGCGCGCTCTGCTATTAAGCTCAAGGCTCACACTACCTGTATGCTTGCTCATACGCTTCATACAAAGTACATTCATAATAATTTACGTCGAACGCTTGAGCGACTCCAGCGAAATATTTGCTTTCACTTTCTCTCTCTCTCTCTCTCTCTCTCTCTCTCTCTCTCTCTCTCTCTCTCTTTCCATCTTTGCAGATCCTGATCCTGCCGAAAGAAAAATGTACGAATTTCGTTTACTTATCGCATTGCTCTTTTATATACAGATATACGGTATCGTGTCCTCCCGAAATCGTTCCGGGGGGGAGTGTGCAATGGCCCTATTACAATTCACTTGTGCAGAAGGCCATAAAAATTTTATGCGGATTGTTTTTGTTTAGTTACTCGGAAATTTATAACACGTCTATAAATTACATGACGGTAATATAGAAAAAAAAAACGGAGAATGTTCTTTTATGTTACACATACATAAGTAAAATATAGGGAATTTAACGGTATTTTTTTTATCGTTTTTAATATATTTTACAAAATATTTTGCAAATGTTATTTCCGGTGCTTTTTCCTACGATTACTGCTCGGCTTTCTTTTTATCATTTCACTTGCTGCAGGCATCGGAGCTCTCCGGGCGTTGTTTCATGTATGATTTATCACTTTTACGCATACGTGAACGGGCACAGTGTGAAATATTGCAAAATTATTGGAATTCCAGCCGAATAATTCATGGGAAGAAAAATTATTTACACTTTTATGCACACATAACAATAATTTGTCGCTTTAATTTTATTACTTGTTCGATCCTAATGCAATTATAAAAATGTTATTGCTTGTTTTTATGTTTGCCGTGATATTTTTATTGTTGTGACGAAGGTTTCCTTATTGTTTCTTCTGCAAAACTATAATAGCGAATAGAAATGCGGAAAAGAAGAGTTAAAATTTTTACTACAAAAAATAACAAGCGATCTATGAAAAACAAAATTTGAAAAAAAAAAAATTCTAAAGGTTGACCAATGCGGACCTTCGAACTCTTTGACAGGAAAAATATCCACCGTGTGCATTTTTTTTTTGCAGGTCTCGACTTGGCCGTACGGTTTCTAAATTTTCGATTCGCTGCCAGTTTTGCCGTGGCTTTCATGCGTAAAAGCGATAGCATTATTCGGCATGGAGCCCTGTAGCAGGCAACTGTTTCCAAACAAAATTTTATTTAACCCATACGTTGCTCTGTCGTCGCTCATGCATCCGATCGACTAACAACAATCCATTCACCCCTTAAAATATTTGACAAGAAATGTATATAAAGCTGTTTGCATAACGCCTAAACAAGCAATTGCAAATAAAAGTGTGAAATTTTCGTCGAAAGAAAAATATCTTTTTGCTATTTTTTGCTATATGCAAAAAAAGTGTATCTGCATTCATCCCCTTCTTCACGCGCATTTGACGGAATACAATCGGAACTAATTATGCATGCAGCGTCGTCATCATATTTAATAATCAATTTAGGGTGGCGCGGAGATACGTTGTAAATGATTGATTTATCGAAAATGAATCGGAGTGCGTACGTGCCGTGCCCTGTAATGGTGCCGTTGTAATGGTAATACGTGTGTCCCGTGATCATGTTCGGGTCCATGTAGCAATGATTTGTGCTGGTTAATCAGTTTATCCCTAAATTATCCCGCTGCATATGGACGACGTCCACTAAGGTCCTGGCTGGCACTGCAGTTATTTTGATTGACGCACTACCACTTCATTATCGCATTACTAGGGCAATTGAAGAGATGACCCTGTACTTCTCTCCCTTTGGACGAAACAAAGCTCCAATTCATTCGGTCAGTTCCTTTATCTTCATTATACTTCAAAGCACTTCATTTCAGGCTGCGTTCTGTTTAACTGACTTATTCTTAAAAAAAATCTTTTATATGGCGCAAACAAAATGGAATTCTGTTTTTTTTTTTAATTAATTCAAATTTATTTTTTTAAATTTAATTACAAAAAAAATGGTAGTTTATAGTATTTCTCCATAAATTTTCTGTATCTCACCAGTTCAAACCAATAAACTCAAAGTAAATGTATAAAATGGAGGTTTCAGTTTGTTCTATTTATTTTGAATCTGCTTTTAAAATAAAAATCTTCAAAATTTTCATATTTAAATTCATTAATCAAGTTTATTATTTTTTATTATTGTTTTAAGAACTTCCCCAATAGCTTTTTATATTTTAGAGGCTTATTCAAATTATTGCTCAATGAAAATTTGAAAATAAATAATTTTCGAAAGCAAGCAAAAAAAAACAGCGTTATGGGGGTGATTTTCCGAGAGTTTCCCCATTCTGTAGTGTAATCCCGAAAGAAAATCCTTTCGAAAAACTATTTGCAAAACTAGAGCAGAAAGTTCTGAAAAGATTTATTATTTGCCGGGCGCATACATTTGAAATTATTCATTTCATGGGTTTTATTGTCCCGTGGAGAGAATGCACACGAAAAAAATATTAGTTGGTAGCAGAAGAAGTTTTGCGAAGAGTCTGAAAATACCGTTACATTCTGGCGCAGAGTAGACACAGTGGCAGTGTATGTGTTTGTCTGCGTTATTGATATATCTCGTGAAATTGGAAAAGGGAGAAAAAGAGTTTTGGATTCAATTTTATAAAAGCATGAAACGCCAGCCAGAATGGAGCAGTATAGCTATAGATTTATACTTCCCATCTTCCCATCGTCATTGATAAAAATATAGCCGTGTCTAAGTCTAATGTGAACGTTGAACAATAGACACAACAATTCTCAGCGTCCGTTCCTGCTCTTTTTACATTTCTATAGATATCGCAGCAGAGACAATGTGTTCTCAATAAATAACCGTTTTCGCTTCTAATTGTCAGTGGCGGATGGAATCCCAACGTTTCGTTTCGTTTGCAGTAAATCAAGCGAAATTAACGTTCGGAAAAACAATTAGTCTGTTTGCCCCAGCCGCATCGGGATCTATAGCGCTTGGTCAAGGTGCACATTTCCTGACAGAAATAAGAAATCATATTCGAGGATAAATATATCAAAAAAAATCGCTTGAAAATGCGCGCTTGCAATGTCTTTGCCTGTGCCTGTGCCTCTCGATCAGTGTTCCTCTGGCAGGCAGACCGGAATATAAAAGAATGCCAATAACAAAGCGCCAACTCAAGTGCCGGATCGGGATCCTTTTTCATCCCTTTTTCTTTCACTGTGTTGAAGGTTCTCGTCTGGTCCTTGCGCTATCCACCCTCGTCAGTCTTGCTCGTCCTTAAAGGAGGCATCCAAACGACGCTTCTTTCTGCCGTTTTTAAGGAGCGCGCAGTTATTTTCGCGTGCTTCGACGACAACAAGGGAACTGAGAGAAAAAGGCACTTGACGCAAAAATTGCTTCGCCATTATACTGCACTCCAAAGCAGAAGAATTAGTGCATACTGCGGGATTTAATTAGTCGCCATGTTTTTGTTTCATTGCAAAATATATAATTCGGTTAGATGCGAATTTTGCCGTTGGTAATTATTGCTACATTTTGTGTTTTGTTTCCTGCAGCACACAGTTTCGAAGTTTCCAACTGGCAATTCATAATTCACGCTGAAAACTTTCCCATAATTCAATGCTTAATGTCTGGAACCAGTAAATAGATACTCTCTAAAAAAACGTGCTTCTTAAATGAAGAGTTTAAAAATTTAAAATAATTAATCTAATTTTAACGAGTGTTTGAGAGTAGTTTTAGCGGAAATCATAAAAATTCAGCAGCAGCAGTGGCAGTAGCAGCAGTGGAACAGTAAAACGCGAATAGTTAATGCGCGAGCTATGCGCGAAACTTTTCCATCGTCGAGTCTTCACTTGGCGAATTAAGTCCGATTGTAAAAAGTTGCCACCCGTTTTATTTATACTTTTTCGGTATTCGGGTGCTCGGTTGATGAAGATAATATCGAATTCGTATAGTTTCGTTATAGGGGTAACCGGAAGCGCTTTATATATGCCATAAAAATATAGTTTTCCCGGAGAGTTTTTCCCGGCGACGCAAGGACACTCCCCGCATCTATTGTGTATATATTTTTCTTATAACTTTTCTAAAAGCCGGGGATTTCGGGCTGCATTAAGGGATTCGATTTTGCGACACTTAGTTTTACTTCAGCAGCGCGCCCGAGTTCCAAAGCCTCAATATTTAGCTAGGTGTTCTTCAAGGACCAACAACTCCTTTTGTTTCTCCATCGTTTTCTTGGATATCCCCAGTAATTTTCCATCTCTTTTGTTTATGGATACAGAAGCAAAAGCGTTAATCGAAATCCATATTTTCGCAATATTTACTTTATAAAAGTTGGGTAATTTGTTGGGAAAACCGTTGCGCGGCGAAATTAAATGAAATCTTTGGAGGCAAGGCAAATTGCAGAAAACCCGTCGGCTTTCTTTGTGTGCAGCAGTATAATCCGTAAAATTTAGCCATAACATCAATAGTTTTGTGTGTCTAGTTAAAAGTTTTCCTCTAGTTTACGCTTCCGAGTGTGTAAGCTAGAAAACTTTGCGCAATCTTAATCTCGCCGGCCCTCTTAAGTTCCACTCACGCTTTCGCACCACGAATATTTAATAGATTAGAAAAAGAAAAAAGTCCTGAAGAACTGAGCATATAAATTCCACCTGAATTTTTTCTACCTCTTGGACGAAAAAATACATTTCACATTAGAAATATTTTTCAGTGGCAAGGGTATAGCAGCAGCTACTTGGAAAAATAATAAAACATATAATTACTTCTTTTGAATGTCGTTGAAATATAATTTTAGAAATGAAAGTGCGCAAAGCTTTTGCGACGTCTACGGCGCCTCAGAGAAAAAACCGTAAAAATGAGATGCAAGAACAAAACCATTTTGTTATGTTTTATATTTTATAAGAAGGTCCTTACGTAAATATCTTGGCCGTAAAATGCGTACAACATGCGCCAATTACGCGAAATGTTTTACGTCTAAATATCCTTTCCAGCAATGCCTTTTAAACTTAAAAAAACCGCTTTTATGTTTAATACAGAAGAATTGTAAACAATTGTAAATTTATTGTTTTATTGTACGGAGCTTGTATGTATAAAAGACACCTGTCCTTTTAATAATGTAAATCGATAAAAAGTGAATGAACGTGTGTGTGTTGTATAAATTTTCCCGCGCACAACTAATATTTTATTACTGCGTTTCCTCCCTCTCATTTTTAAATTAACCCCGTCTCTTATCCGTCACTCAAAACTTTTATCTGCCAGACGTTCGATGCTCTCTCTTCGCACTTGATCTTATTCCAAACCGATGTATCACTTTAAAATTTAATTTCGGAATTCAGATATATCAAATATTGCTGATGTGAAAAATGTGATGGGCTAGCATAAATTTCCATCCAGAACCTCATAGTCGTAAAATATATTAAATTTTCATATATTTTGCAGCGGCTTCCAATATTTTTATTTTTGCGGCTAAAATTTTCTCAGTAAAACAAAGACAAGCCGCAAAAGTGAATTGGATACACGATGCTTTTCAATATTTTTAAAATATCCAATAAAAGTTTTTCATGTACCGTACTTTTTCTACATTAAACTCTCTTTAATGCTTAGCTGTTGCGACTTTTATTGAACTTGAAACTTTCGACTTGCCAATCAATACATCCCCTGAGCTAGAGAATAAAAAGGGAATATAAAAAATCCTAACAAAATGGAATGAATATAAATTGTTTGACTTGTAAAATATTAGTAATATAATGCCGACTCTTTGAATAACAATAAAACCACGAAAAGTAATCTTCAATGGGAGTCAGTTATGTAAGCTTGGGATTCTTGTCGCGCTTGATTCTTTGTAATGCGAAATGCTAGATGTAACGTGACTGCGAGTCAAACTCAATCCGCTTTCCAATTGATGCTTGATGTACGTCGCATCTAAAATTCCGTTTTATTCGCAGGACATCCCGTTCCGTTTCATTTTCGACCTGAAAATTATTTTCCAGTCATTAATTTCCCTCTTTGTTCTTCCGGAACCACTTGAGCAAAAAATAAAAATACTGCAACCCTTCGTTTATAATTCCCAGCAGACCATCAGTGTTTGACGGCCATATACATCAATAGTTTCTTTTTGCTCTCGGAATCAAAGGTTTTTGCATTCTGTGCGCTAGTTTCGAGATCGATTTGTGTAAAGGTTGCTTTAGTCGCTGTAAAAGGAGTTTGGTTTCTCGTGTTTCCCACTGATACCATTTAGGCTTTCAGTGGATACTTTCTGGTTTTCTTTCCTTGGCCCTTGATCGTTTTATGTCCGTTTGACTTAATGTATTCAACAAGTCTTAGGGTTCCGAATCGAAAGCTAAGGGATCTTATCTAAATACTCCAAGAACGGCTATTATCCCATACATTATCCTTTGCTCGCACCGCCCAGGCTAGTTTCGCGCGGAAAACCATCAAGGATTCCTTTTACCGAATAGTTTCTTTCTTCTCTCTACATTCAATTAAACCCATTAATAAATAATGCATTAGTTTCATTACCGGGTTTAATTAAAGAATTTCCTCTGCCATGTTTTTCAGTTCCCTCCAGCCAATCAATATGAAACTGAGCTTTTGCTAGTTTCTATTATTGATATAAACAAAGAATATTTAAACAATTAATCGTATATTATTCAGTAATATTAATAGGGGATTTCTGTTACAGATTATCTGGAATTTTTGTAAAGATCCACTTCAAACAAGGTAAGTTTAACCAACTTTCATAATTAATGGAAACGATTACTTTGCCGAGGTCGATATCTTGTTATATTTACTAAGTGTGCGATTAATCTAGTTCCGGTAATATTATTTCTGGGATGCACCGCGACTGGTTACAAACTAATAAAGGATTATCTTACTTAAAGTAATGCATTTATCCCGCGCAACGATCGAAATTGCCAGCAACCTAAACTACTAAATCAAAATCCTTTGCTTTTTGCCGCACAGAGCATAGAGCCCTTTTGATGCAAGAACATCCTTTAAGGATTCGCAATTTCTGTATACGGTAAATAGTAATTCTAGCAAACGAAGTAACGATTAAATTTTCTCCCTCCTTGGAATTCCGTATGTTTATTAGTTGCCTTAATTTTAGTGGCGGAAGTAGCGCAAATGCGGATGTTACGATAAGAAAAGCAGCAGAAGAAGTAGGAGAAGAAGAGGAGAAGCGAAAGTATATTTCCTCCGTTACAATTGCATTGTAACGAGCTTGCCAGAGTCGGCGGTCTGTGAGCCCGTGGCGTTTGTAGTGCGGACGAAATTAAATTTCATCTCTGCGCCGTCTTGCAGCCCTAAGCGGAATAAAATGGTGCAGTGACGAGTTAAATGCTGAAGGTAATCTCGAAGGTTAGTTTACCGTCCATTTCCGATCCTCAAATCTGCCGGATATGAATTAGGGTCTTTGTTTTCTCAACACTTAACGCGATGGGAGGAGACGGCACGGCACATCGTCTTCCGTCGGACGGCCTCCGTTCCCTACGAAAATCGACGGCTCCTTGTCGCTTTTCCGATAAAGCAGATTAATCACACAACAACGCGACACTTTTCAACAGATTTCGCCCATTTCTTACAGTTGTCTCTATGCTCTCTGTCGTTTCCCGCGTCCTCTTATTGTTTCCCTGTTGTTTTATCCTGTTTTTCCCTTTGCAATAAGATTTATCGGCTTTTTTCAGTTTATATTTTTTTGTTTTGTTTTTGTGCTACCCAAAGACATCCGTTGCTTTCATTTTCTTTAAATTTGGTAACATCACTTCATTTTTCCTTTCATTTCTTATAGCAATTGAAAGCTTGCGGTGCGCTATGAAAAACTGAAATCGAATATTTCGGAAGCGGTTTTATCTAGCACACTTGATACACGTGTGACGTAATTTGGATATGGGAGTGACGTGTGCGAATATAGAGCTGCTTCGAGCTGTCCCTTCAGACCAATTTCGAACTTGCACGGGGCTTCGATATAATTAATTGGCGACGAGGCTGGCCGAGTGTACAAAGCACATAAAATTTGGAACTTAATTATGTCCCCGGAAACTTCCCCGAAATATTATGAACACCCGTGTCGGCCAATTTTTCCCCAATGTATAGAAACACACACACACACACACAATATGGACACATAATATGAACACACGTTTAACGTGATCCATATTCGACGTGTCGTACGACATTTAACGCTCGATAAACTTAATTGGCTTTGACGCCATCAAATTTAATTTGCAAAGGTACTGAATTAACTTTATTATTATTATACGTTGATGTGCGTAACCGACATTCGTTGTCGCAGTTGTAATTCTAACAATGTGTATGAGACATGAGCGAAGCAACAATTTTTCACGGCGTCGGCTTTCGCAAAATCAATTCGCAACTTCGATACATCGCGTATAAGTGGTCTTGGGCAAAACTCATGAATCATTTTTATTGTATGGAGATCGATCGCTGAAAGCGGGGGTGCGCCAGATAAAAGAAGCGAGCGTATGTCGCCCTTCACGCGATCAAGCCGATATCAATTGCCCCAAAGCTTATTCACTTCCTCGTACCCGTCCCTGCGGATATGCCTATAGGGACCGGGGTTGTTTATTTTGAGTGGCTGATGTATTTCCAAGGTGGCAATATTGAAATTATGCTTTTTACATGAATGACCGCTTTAATGATACTCTCTTTTTTATTTATAAAAGAACACTTGTTAACAAAATTTTAAATTTTGTCACAAGAAAACTTATTTCAAATTTTAAATATACAGAGGCCATCAAGCAATAATATATGAAGGAAAAGAAATTGGCACATCAGATATCATTAAATCATTTTATGGTTACCATTAAAAAACGAAACAACTTTTTTATCCTCAAAAATTATGCAAACTATGAAATTTTTTTAAATTATTTAGATAGTGTTTTAAAATATTATTAGAAACAATTATTTCTCTTTTCCTATCTCAAGTAATTTTCTTGGAATTAATTATCAAAATTTATTCTATGAAAAGAATTTTCTTAGAATAAAAAGAAAATCGTCGATTATTTCTGGATAATTCGGGAACCAGGACACATATCTGATTTTTGTAAACGGATATATATGTTGGGCGTAAAATTCTGCCCATTTTGGTCGATTAACTGAATCTCTATCTTACAGCTTTAGATGTTACCCATATACGGGTTGAGAAAATGAGCCTATGCTGTCACTAAAAAACTGGACGTGACTCTAACAAAATTATATATTTTTCTTAATGAAGGTGGACCAACAAACGAAGTAATCGTTCCACAGTTCATGTGACAAGAACATTGATTACCAGTGTAATTTTTACTTTTCCATTTTTTTTATCTTTATGTTTTGTAAGTATTTTTTTTTTTCAAGAAAAGTGATTTTTTAATGCTTATTCTTTGTAATGTTTATATCTTTTTTGCAATGGACTTCAGAGGTTTCAAAACTTATTATTATTTTCTTACTACGCTTCGTTATTTATCAATTAACGCTTCTCATAACATTCTCTAAGTTATTGTTGCATATTATATCAACAACATGCATTTTTTAAATTACTTTAGTTTCGTTTTGCAATATGTGTTAGAACGCAAATAATAATTTTAATTGACTTTTCAGCATTCACTTTTTAGTGTGTGATTTTAATTATAGTTATATTAAATGGCAGAGTTTATTGTGTGACTATATGTTGAAACGTCATAAAATATTAACTTTAATAATTTATGTTTTTAATACCATTAAAATTAACATTTTATGTAACATATAAAATCAAAAATTAGTAATCAATAGTTTTGTATTATACTTTAAATATGCAACATTATTTAAATAATTTTCCAGTTCTAAAGTACTAAAAACTTTTTCAAAGGTTTTTTTAGCACTAACTATAAAAAACGAACCATAAAGTTTTGAAATTAGAAAAACCGATTCTGGGTACTTGCCGACAATTGCAATTAACTTCAACGACTATGTGCGTTTCTCAAACTAAGTGTTGATCATAGTAATTAAGACTGTTTACGATTATGAATATTGGAGACAAAAGCAGTAAATGTTGAAAGTTTTCAAATATAAAACGTTGTCAGATATGGCGGCCATAAAACGACGGCTCCTGCATTAATATTTGCGAAAATCCTCCGCCGCATCTCTCATTTCGTGTCCATTCCGAAACTGTAGCTTTTCGTACTAATTGAAACATTTTATGAAAACCATTAAAAAATATATGTACTCGTCTAATTAGCAGCGGATAAAATTTACAGCACTGCGCTCCTCTTTTTCCGTCTTTTTTTTTAAATTTTAATTGCTAACGATGACACAGCTTAAGTTAACAACAAAGGGTAATGCTTTCAGGTGATGACGTGTTTGTATGTCGTTGTTATCGATTCGCATTTCCCAGCTACTTCCGGCCCTAAATTACGATTATCGCAAACTTTCCAATGAAATGATCTTTCGCAATATTTACTTTTATATCTATTGGATTGATGCCATAACAGAGTACTAATGCCGATATATACCGAACTTTTTACGTCATAATTTATTTCCTGCATTTCGCCGTCTGCACTGTCTGCTGTTTCGTAGCAGCATCATGCGAATCTGCCCGAAGAAAAACATTAATGCTACACGTAAATGATAACCATAAAAACCAAACAAAAGATGTTCAATAAAACAAGCGATAAAGGGACACCACTAAAAACAGTACTTTTCCCTTATCAAAGAATCAAGATGTCTTTTTCCTTTGTACAGCCAAAGACAAATACATTTATAGAGCAGAAATTTTAACTTTAATTGCTCCTTTTTACATGCGGAAATTAACCCAGTACCAGGAACGTATTACATCCATTAATGCAATATCTTGCAGGAACAAATCGAATTCCATTGTAATGTAAATGATATCAAAAGTGGAGAAACAAGACCGAACGGTCGGGCCTGGCGAGCACAAATATAGAAAACGAGCGGAGTTCAGAGAAGCAGATCGCTTCAAGGGATGCGGCGACATCCCACGAGGGTTACCTATGCGCCAAAGGTCTCTCCTTGAGGCGGCACATGCCTAAATGTCATCGAGCGACCCGAACAGCAAACACATTGCTTATCGGTCATTTAACAACTCTGCATCAGAGTCTAATTACTAATTTGATCAAACACATTTGGGAAGTCATAAACTTTTATTTATATGTCACCGTACAGTACTTATGGGCTTTAATGAAATTAAGCATTAATTGGTTCGATAAATAAATACATGTTGGTCTTTGGTCAAGTAAGCCTAGTGCCTTGGCACGGCGGAATTGAGACGGAACGTGCTGGAAATAGAGGGAAATTCGGTGGGTATTGTTAGTGTAACCCCCAAGGGAGGGTCGTAGAGTAGCACTATGCACATACAACAAACCGTTACTTGAGGGTGGTACGGTGGCTGCCGCCAGGCCTACCCTCTAAACTACTCCACATACATCACTATAGTAGACCGCGCCACGTCAGCGGCTTTAATAATTCAGCGTTTGACGTGGCACGGGGAAATGATGCGCTTCTATACACCGACATCCATTGCACTCGGGAATTTATTTATTATTACCCCTCGTAGAGTTTTTCCTATTGCCATGCATGAAATAGTCAACTCTCAATGTGGATTCGCTGTTAGGACAAGGAGTGCGATGTCTCTAAGGGCATCTCCGGGTGTTCCCTCGTATAGAGGACGTTATGGTGAAGTTGCAAATTTCCAAACGGGGTGTGTATGTGTCCTTAGATGTTCACGCATGGAGATGGAAATTGATAGCATCCAGGAGCGATTATACAGATAAATTTAATATGAGAATTGGAGCATTTTGTCTCTTTTCTCTTTCGCTTGACGTCCTGGAAATAACGGAACGCGCACGAAATGTAAGGCTGGATGCCAGTCACAGCCATACACACATGAACAACAGCAACGCAATGAATTTTAGACTAAAGGATAAGTTATAGTCGCTGAAGGGTGAAACCCATAATGGAGAGATGCGTAGTTATGAATGTTTAATATACTTTTATATTGAATTTCTCTTTTCTTCTTTCTGTTCGTTCCCGGAAATTTCGCTCTGTGTCAAGGGTTGTTGTAAAGGGTTCTGTATTCTTAATTCTCAATTCTAAAATAATTCTATTTAAATCATAACTGAAAAAGATTCAAATTTAAAGTTAAATAAATTTCAAAAATGAAAATCAAATTTTGGATAGAAACCATGGAGATTACCATTACTGTAAACCGACCTTAAAAAAGTATATCATAATAATATTCCTGATATTTTTTCTTCACGTCGACTTTATTCTTATAATATTGCCCCCACAGGTGTCACGGAAATGGGGCAATTTTCCCCTGTTCTTTTCATTCAGGCGTCTTGGTTGGAACGTTTCCAAAGTAACAGGAATGAAGCCGCTTTTTACTAATATCCATCTTTTGCAGTGAACGCGTCCCGAGACGTCTTCGCAAAAGGAAAAAAGAAACGGCCGGATTGTTTGGAAAAGTTGCGGTCGCACGATTTGTCAAAGACGCTGCCATAAGTAATCGTTTTGCGCGATCCAAATTATCTCTTAATAGCAACCGGCCCACTAAAACTTGCCCAACATTTCTTTAAACTTTTTCCGCCGCCGTTTCTCTTCCAGGATGACGGCCTCTCTCCGCTCTTCAAATATACATTCTTCGCTCGATGTGTACACATGAAGTGAAATGAGCAAAAGTTTTTGAATTAAAAACTTATATGTATAGTATGGAGAGAGAGTATTTTCGCAAATTACTTCTGGTTGTTTTCATAACATCAGGAAGCGCAGTAATTTACTTTCGTGCACACATTACGGGCATAAATTTAATTCGGCCGAATTTTCTTCCTCTCGAACTTTATTATATTCTACTACCATAAGTTCAAACAGACCATTCTCCATTTATCTGCGCATATACAAAGGCGAAAATTCACTCACGAATAATATGATGGCGATAATGATAATAACTCGGAGAGACTGGGAATTGTGTCGCAATTAGAACCTTCCAGATTTCCTGGACAATACTCCCTGGCTCACGCGGACGCCAAAGCATCTTTACGTTATAATTAAATAATTACTCCACCTATTCCATGTCGTCTTCGGGGTAATTATTACGCTGCCCCCGGAAGACTGTAAGAAGGGATGAATTATTTAACAGCACGCCAGTCGACCAAACTAACCGTCCAGATGTGTAGAGTTCCTAACTGGAGCAAAAAGTTGCTCGGAAGAACTTTTTCCAGCCCTTTCTCTCGCTCCTTCTATCTGTCTGTCCCTTTCTGGCGTTGGCGAAAGCTTAAGTATAGGTGCATTAAATAAATTGTGTTGCCATCACATTTATAACGAATCCAGACGGCCAGTAAAGCCAGTTAAATATTTTTTTATATTTCTTTTTTCTCTGTTATCTACTACGGCAGCAAAAATCCACTTTTTTCCAAATTTAATTTTTCCCTAATTTACTTTTTCTGGTTCATCCCGGTTATTTTTTTTTTGCTCCACCGGAATAAACAACGTTAATTTGTCAAGGACGAGCGGTTCGGAGTTTAATAGCATGCTCGGTCGTTTATCCTGCGTCCTCGCAGCCCCCGAACAAATGGCACTTTGTTTTAAAGCGGCGGCGATTAAAAAATTTAATACCTATTTAATTTGTGCCCAATGGAATTCCCGCGCGACGGCTTCCCGTAAACTTCCATCCTTTTCGCCAAATGAAGTCATCCATTCCGTGCCATTACGCCATGCAGGACTTGTATTGCCAGTCCGCAAAAAAAAACACCACACACAGCACACAGGACAAAAACCGCATATTATATTGACGCGCAAAACAACCGCCAGCAAAAAAACAGGGGACAAAAGCAGTACATTTGGTTGTGGAAAACGGTAGCAAATGTTGTTCCACGGTCCTAATGTCTGACTTAATGCTTTACAAGGGGATGATAATCCAGTGAAAATGTTCTTCCTCGCCAATAGCACATTATAAGTTCTAGTTCGGGAGATAAGAGAGAGACTACTTTTAAATTGAAATGTCGCCGGCAATGTTTTATTTATAGGTTCGGAGAAGCAGCAGCACGCGAAATCTCCCACAGTAGGTGACTCGCTAACACGCGAGGGAGAGCTGACGGAAGGGATGAAAGGCGAAAGCTCAGAGCAACAGACAGTAACAGACTAACAGCAGAAAAACGGAAAATAGATATAACAGGTCGCTCGTCGAATACGCATCGAAGGCGACGGATTTAATACTAGAGTTACTACGAATTTTGTTTGCGTTTCCTCTCAGAAGCGGCACCGCATAAACTGCACTTGCTTTTATACGTACATAATATATGTATGAAGTGAAGTTTCCAACGTGCCCCTATTTCTTCCAACGGGCTCGCCCGGCCCAGATATGCATCAAAATGCAAACAGGGCGTCGGATTAGTATTCAAAATTAGAAAATGTTAAATTGTTTTCCTGTCTGTGCGTCGGGGCGCCTTCATTAGATTAACGCTGCGGATAATAAATGAGTCCGGATTATATTATATGACTTTGTCTTGTGGGTAGTAGTCGGATGGGGGCAGTGGTACGCGGAACCGTGGAGAGGAGCCTCGGTTTAATTTCCCTCGAGGAAATGGATGCCGATCTATCTATTCTTCGGATCGTTTTCTATTCATGTGTTAAGATCTAGGGAATAAACGGTGCCGGCGTCGTCGGGGCACGTTCTAATGGAGTTATTGTCTAATCTTGGGCCCTAATTTTCGCCGGTTGCTTGCCTGCTGCCACCTGACGCCGACGTTTCGGATAATGTCCCATTGTGTGCGTAATAATAATTATTATAATGGTAACTGCGCCGAATTGTAGTTGACGTCGTCGCTTGTTCAACACTTATTTGTGCACCCTGATTATATATAGTTGGAACAGATGCCCTAACAAATCTCCTCTGCGAGCGCAAAAACTCACTTTCGTTCCTGCCATCCATGGAAGGAGACGTTATTGTATTGGTGCTAGAAGTCAACAAAAATTGCTTTTATGGTATAGCGTGGTGCAGAAACAGAGGCCGAAGAGTTTAATTTCGTTTCCTCTCTAGCAGTTTTATTTATGTATGGAGATTGTTAGGGGATGTACAAATTGAACCGGAAGATATATGTATATCGGACTCAGACTCATATAAAACGATGTATAATTTAATACTACGCTAGTACTAGGTGCAACCCCCAAGCTCGGTATTAAAAATAGATTCCTGTGGCGAGGCGTCCAAATTCGTGAAATATGAATTCATCGGGTCCGAATATTTCTTCTGATTGCAATTCTAAACAACCCTCAAATGACCGCAAATGAAACCCTTCCATCATATTATGCGAGTTCCTAACGAAATTTGTTACGAGTTCTAAATTTATTATACGTTTTTAGCCGAAAAGCAAGAAATAAAAATTTGTTTCTTTATGAGGAAATAAATTATGTGGAAATCCGTTTTTCAGTTCTATAAAATTCAATTTCTTAAGCAGCGGCAGCAGCATAAAAAACGAGAAAACCAAGTAATGTGAAAAATTTAAAACGTCATACACCTTGCACAACATTCCAGTAAAATATTATGTGAGGGGGAAAGCATTCTAGGGTCACACTGACACCCTTACAAATCTCGCGGGTGTTTCCATGCCGCACACACCATAAAAAGCGATTCCCTCTGCACAATAAAATGAAGAAAATTTATACGGATACGCATGCAGTTTTCGCATATCTTTTTAAGAGGTGTAAGATCATGTTTGCTTACGGCACGGAAAACATTCGCGGCAAAAGCAAAACTGAATTTTATTCTTCCGCCGCAGAATTCGAGAATTTCGCATAGAGCGGCGGCGACGGCAAATGTGCAGAAGCGTTCACTAAACTTATACTCAAATATTCATATACACTCTCCGGGACGCTTATCCAAATAAAATCCCATCACGTGGAGAATACCCGTTTAATTAAACAAAACCCAATTGCTATCCCCATTTGCCATCTTTTAAATAAACTCGCTGCAATCCTGCGCTTTATAGGTATGAAACGTATAGTATAGTATTTTCTAAGTAGCAACCACCCTTATCGGAATTGTTCTTGTTTACATACCGTATAGTATACCGCTTTTGCTTCTTATTGCTACAAACCCATTAAGCTATCCTACTTCGTGGCGCAGGGCGCTCCCCTGAATTTTCCTTCATTGTTCGCCTTCTCGTGTGACATATTACATTGTGCGTTTAATTAAATTGTCGAAATTATTTCAACTGCGTCAATTCTCTCTATCTCCACTACTACTGTATGTTATGTTTGCTTAATGGATGGAAATTCTTATTAAAATTGCTCTCCACTTTTTACTCTTCATTAAACGGATATTCTTAATTTAAATAATTTCAAAGCACCACACATACATTTAGTTTCACTTTCAAATAACGGACTTTACATAAATTAAGAAATTCCAATGGATTCTTATTGCTATATATTATAATGCCAGTAAAAAAAAAAACGCCTACCTATAAGCGACCAAAAAGATAACTTTAAGTGCTTCGTAGAAATTAGAAGCACATTAAGCATCTAATGTAGAAATTGTTAAAAAAAAACCTAAACGAATAACTTGGGCGGTCTTTCTTAAAAACCAATTACATTTGTTTATCTCTAAATGTAGAACCTTTTCAAATCAGGGATCCGCTTTTAGCTTGCTTATAGAACTTAATGGACTCTTCTGAAATGGTGCAGAAAACAATTTCGGAATTTGCAAATTGAACGTGCCATTTTCCGAAACTGCGGATTTCCATATCGGTATATCACGCGGGAAAAGCTTATATTGTAAGTCGTAACGTCTTGTAAGTGTTCCTCGTAGCACCGATATTGTGACCATCAATCACCCACACCACTGCCATATCAGGAGGGGCTGTGTGTCGGTGCGGTCTACCTTCCAAACGATCATTGTGCGTTCGTATAACGGACTATGTGGACTTAAGTGTCGCCCTTATATCTCCCCTTAAAATCTACCTTTACCACCTCTGGCTATAACTAACAACAATTGTCCCATTTCTTTCAGATATTTTTATTTGAATTTAAGTGTACCTCTTTTGCTCTACTAAAGCCGTTCCTTATTTATGGCACATAATATCATTACACGTGAAAAATGACGATCTTTTTATTAATTAAGAAAAAGGAAGCGCTTTAACTGCTTTAAGTTCCAGCTTCTTGGAGATTTTAATAGGTACGTGTGACTTTTGTAGCGAAAAGCCAAATGAGTAGAAGATGTGTGACGGAAGTGTGCAGAAAGAAATTTGTAATTAGATAGAGCAGAAATCCGGAACAGAAACAATTTTGTTTGCGTGTTGTAATGGGCGGAATCTGTCGTTAGTAATCCAGGATTATCCAAAGGAGAACAGACTGAAAATGTGTATTAGCAAGTGAAAGAGAGAAAAGACAACCTGACTGTAGTAACATCATTAAAATCGATTAGATTTGGACGAGTTTCCTATAGATGCGCGTATATAAAAAGCTTATTTCGCGTCTTTACTGCTCCCTAGACCCGTCTTTCAATCGGCGGTTATCTCTTCTCGAAATTTTTATGCTTCGCCGTGTACATACGCAATTTTATTTAGATGTATCGGGATCTCGTTTTTTTCTTCTCCACCCTCGCTCCTGGCCCGCTCACATCGCGAAAAAGAACGGGAAAGGGGAGAAAAAGAAAACTACAACCGAATTCTCTTTACACAGACAGTTTTCCATCAAACGTTCTTGTGCATCAGTACTAAGCCCAAGGAGCAACATGAGGATTACATCAATCCGCGTGCACCGATTTTCCGCTTTTTCCCTCTCCCATATAAATAGATTACTCGCGCCGCATTTTGCATAATCGAAATTAGCGGGAAAGCTTGTTTGTAGATTTTATTAATCGAAAGCGCTGCGAATCGCAGCAAAATAAACGGAGATACATTACTCTATAGTATAAAGTGCAAAATAAATGCCATCACTAGTCGAATCGAATGTGTATTTTATGAGTTTTTATGAGTCGACATCCGCCCCTGCTGTTTGCAATTCAAGTTCGGATCCGTAAAATCTGATTTGACAAGTCAGAGATAGAGCGGCAGCAAAGACTATGAAAGTAAATCACGAAAAGTTTGAGCAGAGAAAATTTAAATTGTAAATAAATCCTTCTAATTTGCATAATGAAAAACTGGCGAATAATATCTTGTATAGAAACATATTTGTTCCGTTATACATGTTGCAATTATTTTTATTTATTTTTTTATTTTTTAATGTGACAAACGTATAGGTTTTTCTTTGATTTCGAATTTCCAGAGTGAATTGTCGGTATTATTCTAATAAATTATGCCGTTCTTTATTCGAAACAACGTAATTATATTTTTCATTATCGATGAGATGCAGGCTTGCGCTTCTGTTTTTCAAAATGGGCCAAATTTATGTAGCTCGAAGGTGCGTGAAATTTATGGCGGCAATTTTTCTACTGTTATTAGCTTTAATAAAATATTGGCTCCGATGAGTGAATCGACCTTATATGTACTTAATACTAGTGCAAGTCTATTGACACTAAGTTACAAGAAATTTGTTATTTATTAGCACTCGATACCCATCATTTCTAAGCCGCCCTGATAAATTTCAGCGTATTTCTCCGCCGAGTCATTTCTAATGCTGATAAATTATGCGCATAATAAAATCGCAAATTGAAATTTCCATACTATGACTTTTAAATTTGTTGTTACGACTCCCATTAATTATGTACAATTTTTATAAATAAAATAGCAGTCAAAAAGGAGTTAAAAGCTTGCTTTTCAGAAAAGTTATTCAGACTCAAGTAGAGTAACTGAATTTACATTTGTAAAGTTTTTTTTTTTTGTAAAAAAAAGTGCCAAAAAATCAAGCAGCAGGCACATTGTACAAAGTGAGTCAAAGCTGAAAAATTAAAATTGAATGTGGTGGAAAAAGGGGTAAGCGCGCAAGGCTGAATTCAGTATGGAAAAAGTTGGTAAATAGCAATTAAAAAGTGTTAATGAGAAAAAATTAGCTCAACTTAGCATACAGCCAGGCAGCTGCGAGTGAACAAAAGTGTGCAAAATACAAGAGACTGAAATAAAAATGAAAAAACAAACGCGCGATGCGATGTCGGCGACGACGATGAGAGTGAGAAAAAGTTGGAACCGCAGACGGATTTGATTACTTCTAGTTCTGCTGCTGCTGCTGCTGATGCTCAATTTACATAGCGCCGAAGGTGCACAAAGAGCGGCCAAAGGAGGATTTGAATTTTTCGCCGTCCAAGTCCGATATGCTGCTGGTGTCGTGGGGCATTAGCATCGTGCACCAAACTGGTACCGAAACTTGTTAAGCTCATTTGCCCATCGTTATTTTAAAACTTTAATCGTTTCCCTAATGAAATTTGTCCCAATTTATTTGCGCTCCTTTTTATTTGTTAACGCCTCCTGGTTGCGCAAGGATAATGACGTAATTTTATTAGGACGCCTCTTTATTGCAATTAAAGTTACTGCTGATTGCTGTAGCCGTGTCTATAGACTGGCATAGCAATGAAGTATTCAAAGGATATTCTCTGCGTGGTCCTTTAATTACGTTTTAATTTCTATAGATTTAATTAGTCAGTATTTGGCAAGGGATAGGATAGGATATCCTTATATGCACCTTTCTGGTGCCGAAGAGTGCAGGGCGTTGTAGTAATGTAGTTGGTCTATTGTGGCTGTGACTGGCTTATGGTGTTAATTAATAAATAGGTCGGAATTAAGTACGAGCATGTGCACGGAGGCGACGACGAGAGGAATGTCGGAGGCAGAAGTAGGCAATGAATTTTACGCTCCCGTAGACAAACTAGATTAATTTATATGTACGGCGATTTTAATTAAATGATTTGCGTATGAAAAGAATACAAGCTTAAAACGTAATTAAACTCCGAATTCGTCAGAGCAGAAAAGTTTCTCGGGCAATTTGAAAGTCGAGCGCTCGCGCGCCACACTCTGCTGCTACTACTACTGCCGTTGCTGCTGCTGCTGCTTCGCCGCCACCGAGCCTTACGTTGTCTTAAGATTAATTTTATTTTCACCGACGAAGACGCGCGGCTAAAGTGTATGGGCGGGGAACAAGAATTTCTAATATTGTTAGTGACGAGTTTGCCGCGCTCGCTCGCTAGCTCGCCAAACAAATACAATTTTATTACAACAAACTTACCGGAAAATAATAATAATTCATCAGCTATTGTCTTCCTCCCACTGTCACTATAAATGTCACCGCAATAATTGATTGTAAACGTACAAATTAACATCGTTATTTTATTTTCCTTGTCTTTAACATTTCCCCATGCTTAAGTTAAAAATGCTAAAAAAGTACTACTTGTCTTCAAATTATGATATACATTTCTGATTTTATTGAAACCCAGGTTATGGTATCCAAATACATATTACTTCTATAAATTTTATTGAAACTAAATAAAAATAAATATTTAATTTAATATTTTTTACGTTTTTAGTTTTATTACTATTTTACAATCACATAATTTAATTAAAATGCGAATTCTGTTGCAGCTTGGTAGCCCTTAAATTTAGTTTTTTTCCCACTTCTTACTTGAACCCATTATTTTCGGACCGAAATCCGGAGCTCTAATAATTGCACCGGGAACCCGGCTCTTGTTAATTTATTTATTTTGAATAATCCAAAATTATATATTATTACAGACCCCAATTTGGGACAGAGGGAGCAACAAAATATGAGGAAAAAAAAAACGTTTTAACTTTTTAAATAAAAACTAAACGACTAGTAAGATAAAAAAAAAAAACTAAAAGCTGAAATGTTTTTTGAAATTCGAGCGACGTTAAAAAGTCCTAAGTGTGTGTTGTATAAGTTATTTGCTTGTAGACGACTTGATTTATGCCGAATTACGTGCCAAGTCCGAATCAAAAAGTTTTAATTGACTTTATAAACTCACACAGCAATACAGCCGTTGTACACAACACACGTACGCCGAAAGTGCGTTTAAAATCCGCTCGGGTTAAGTAAGTGCAAGTCGTGTAAATCGAAAGCGTCCATTTGTCATCTGATCCAGCAAGATGAAAAGGCCGCCAATTTTTTCCCTCCGAGTCGTTAATTTCACTTCATACTGCAGCAGCACATATATAGTTTTCGTTTACGAGGGATGGTGTGCACATAACAAAAATCTAACGAACTCGAATATACTATAACGCAGAAGACGTAAAACTGCGAGAGAGACGCAATTTATGACCGACTTTACTAGGTATCACTTGGGAATCTAGTCCAATTAACCATTTTATTATTCTTTACTTGCCATGCAAACTCTCTCTTTGTTTAACTGTACACAGAGAGAGTCCGTTCGCGCAGAAATAGCGACATCTGAAACGAATTATTTATATGTCTTCTTTTGATTAATTGCACACTTCTTGCATCGCGCTTCGGAATTACCAAATGACATTCTCGAAGGCTTGATTAAGAAAGATATCAAACGAATGGGAATTATTATCGTAAAAACTCGTAAAAATTCTCTCGCAATTTTCAAAGTGCTAATTTCGAAATATACACGCAGTAATAGCCGTTTTATTGGGTAGCTTTTACGACGACTGTACAAATTAAAAGTTTTTGTGCGCAAATCAATATATATTCATGCAGGACTCTTTTAATGGACTACACACACTCTCTGCTAAGTTAATTAACCGATGTTCGGTGTCGATAACCTGTCGCTTTTGCCCAATGCAACGCTATTTTCGTTTTATTTAATTTAATTTTTACGAATATAATTTTAATATATTACCTATACTCGAAATGTAGGTAATTTATTAATAGAACCAATTTGTCCAATTATATTGGAACAATTATTCAATTCAATTTAACAACATTCCTATTAATATTAATTAGTTTTCGCGAAAATTACCACCACAACCTTATGCGCTGAAATGTTACATAACAATATACAGTATTGTAAATACTGCAGACCTTACTATGTAACTTATTTATGCACCCCCCGTGCGAATTAAAAAATTCAAATTTTATTGCAGAATCAAAAGTATAAATAATCGAAAATGGATTTGCTTTAAAAGATACATAGGGGATGTGCATCTTGTGCAAGTAGTATATTTGTGATTGTAACGATGTGCGTACGTATTATGTTGGTGCAAAAAGGGATGTAGGGTATATGTGCGTGCGATAAGGACCGCGAGTATTCTGCTGCCGCCGCCACCGCTGCCGATATTGATCGTGGTCCAGTGCTGCCGCAGCATCCTCAGCGGCACCGGCTCGAAGCGACGCCGCCGCCCCTCCATCATCATCATCGCGATCATAATCATCAGCATTGGAGGCCACTCATTTGCAAAGCGGCTCAGCGGAGAGAGGACAACAGTAGCGACGAGAAGAATTCTCGCCTCGTTTTGTTTCACGTCTATGATTACGCGTTGGTGATGATGATGGCGGTAAATAGGGGTTTTGTTCGCATCGAGCTCGAATAATTATGGAAAGCTGCTGTGTGATGCTTAATACGCGCGCCACGAAAGCAACCTTGTTTCTCTCTCATCAACATATTGCGGTATTCTTACGTCTTGCAGCACTTACCCATTCATTAGCTTACTCCATAAACTATACGGTTTTATCTATGAAAAGAAGCATTGAACTAATTTACGATTTTTGCTGTTAATTAAATGCCGCAACTTTCGTGATGTGACTTTAAATTTTCTAAGGGTTTTGGTTTTATATTTTATTATTAATATTGTTTTGACTCGTAACTATTTTGCTACGGGTTGTGATAGCTCAAAAAAGCACTTTGTAATAGACTGTAATGAACACTATATGATCTTGCTCGCAAGGAGGCTGAAGACATAA
>JASKGO010003267.1:0-20391 GCA_030556065.1 Holobus sp. GC000080 | reverse complement strand
TCAGCCCAATCCACCCCACAGGAATCACCCCCTTCTTGTCATCATTACAGTGAGAGGCCAGATGAGTCACATCGTCATCTTCCTAATTTGGATCAGGTAGGTGCAATCAGACTGTCTTACTTCAACTTACGTCAAATACGTTACGCATTGGAGAGCTCTACAGCACCCCCCGTGACTACAACGACCACTGCGTAACAATATTATAGCCGCCCCCGCAACCTGCTCACTGCTTACCGCTGATCATTACGTGTGCCATTAATGCGCGCACTTTATTTCAATTATTATTACCTTTCGTGGCAGCAGCGACAACAACAAAACGAAACACAACACAATCAAACTTGACAACCAATCGAAATCACTCTCTCTAATCTTACAAATAATACCAAAGCGAATAAAATAATAAAACAATAGAAAATAATAAAATAAAATAAAAATAGGAAATTTGTGTGTTTCAAATAGAAAATATGAATATGAAGTAGGAAATATTTATTAATGACAAAATATATGGAATAGTGTTGTTGGAGCTGCTTCGATTAGGCAATTAAATGAATTATTTAGTGTCGATTCGTCGGGGCCGATCGCTTTGAATTTATGAATTTTTCAATAATTTTTTAATTGCCTAATTGCTTCTTTAATGTGCAATCGTTACGATGTCTCGTCCTGCTGCTTCTGTTTGTTTGTTTTGTATGTTTTACAATAACAACAACAACAACAACAACAACAACAACAACAACAACAACAACAACAACAGCAGTATAGTTAAATATTGGTCCGATTATTCTCTGATTAGTATTTCGATTACGATCATTTGTTCCGTTTGTTTGTTCGGTAATATTGTCCAAATATGTTTAGCCGGTCGGCGGTTACTCAAAATTAACCCTCGACTTGTTTGCTTAAGCTTCATGTTTTATTCTATTCTCTTTTAACTCTTTTTTTGTTTGATTTATAAATCGTTTCGTGCTTTATTTTTGGTTTTTGTTAAAGGGGTTCATTGTTAAATAACATTTCCCTGTATTTAATAAAGTTTTTAAAGAAGTTTCAAATGCTAAAATAATTTTTTAATTAAATTTTTATACTCATAGTATAGAGAAATATTTAAAAGGATATTTTATTTATTAATAATTAATTAGTTATGTTTATAAATAAATTTATTATCGGTTTTATTTAATGAATCCTTTGTAAAGTAATTATTGGCAGATTTAAAAAAATTATTTAAATAAAATTTCAAAGGCAAGCATTATTTTGAATGTTTCCATAAGAAAAAATAAAATTCTATTAACAATTAATAAATTTTTGTTACATTTTCAATTTTATTAAATAAAAAAATTTAATATAAAATTTTCCTTTATATTAAATGAAGTTATAAATAAATTTCAATTTCAAATGCTAGAGATTTATTTAAAGAAACATTTCACATTTAAAAAAGTATCTAAAAAAAAAATTTTAAATATTAATAAAGCATTTTTTGTTTTTGTTTTCCTAATTTTATTTAAATAAACCTTTGTAAAGTATTAGTTTTCTCTATTAAAAAATATTTAAATAAATTTTCAAAAGCAAAGCATTATTTTTAAATGAAAGAGAAAAGTTTATATGGATTTTTAAAGTTTCCAAATGGTTTCCACAAGAAAAAAAAGTTCTTTTAACTCTTAATAAATTAAAATTTTTGTTTTATTTGTAATATTATTTAAAAAAAAATCCTTAAAATAGAGAAATTTCTCTCTACGAGTATTTAAGAAAGTTAAAAAAAGTTTCAAATGCAAAAAGCATTTTGAAAAGACACAAATTTCAAATTTGAAAAAGTCTTTTAAGAAAAGGATATTTTAATTATTAACAAATCATTTCTGTGTTATCTTATTATTATCAATATTATTTAAATAATCTTTCCTTATAATAATGAAATAAAAGTAAATCAAAGTTTCCAATTCAAAAAACATTTGAAGAAAGGAAAAAAATGAATAAAAGTTAAAAGTTTTTAGATTGAAAAGGCATCTGAGAAAGGAATAGATATTTGAAATGTTGAAGGGTTGAATCAAGATAATATACCTATACCTATATGGGGTACTACATAGTAGTAGTGTATAGTGAAATAAGAAATGGGCAATGGCATAATAATTATGTGTGTAGTAGTAGTTAGTAGAAGAAGTCATAAACCGTGAGAGAATATCGAACAATGTCAGGTGTGGACATGGCGCAACGCAACCAACCCCCAAACACACGTAACTATTTATGATGCATGTTGCATGTAGCCACCCACCCCCATACCCATACTACACTACACTACGTTCAACATACAACACAACCAGTATTAAATTGCGTTCAAACTGTTTTACCATTAATTATAATTATTATTATACCTTACTTATTATATTCGATCTATCACTTTTTGCAGAGAATCAGAGACCTAATACGAACTGCTATTACTTTTGACAAACTATTTTTTCTTTATTTTTCTTTTTCTTCATCAAAGTAATAATAAAAAATTGCAAATTGCCAATGGCAATTCACTAAAAAGTTATATTACTTAATGATACTTCTTTTAAGACTTCTTTTTGCTTCAATAAATTCATTTTTATAATCATTAAAAATCGTTTTTAAAGAATTTGTTTTGTTATTAATTTATTATAATTAATTTTATTACAGTTTTTAACAGTCAAACAACTTTTTGCAAACTTTTTTTCTTTATTTTTCATTTTCTTCATCAAAGTAATAATAAAAAATTGCAAATTGCCAATGGCAATTGACTACAAAGTTATATTACTTAATGATAAGACCTTTTTGCTTCAAAAAATTCATTTTTATAATCAATAATAATCTTTTTTTGAGATTTTTGTTTTGTAATTAATTTATTATAATTAATTTTATTGCTACTTTTTCTAGTCAAAAAACTTTTAAAAAACTTTTTTTTTATTTTTCTCTTTTTTCATCAAAGTAATAATAAAAAAATTGCCAATTGCCAATGGCAATTCACTAAAAAGTTATATTACTTAATGATACTTCTTTTAATACTTCTTTTTGCTTCAATAAATTCATTTTTATAATCATTAAAAATCGTTTTTAATGATTTTGTTATGTTATTAATTTATTATAATTAATTTTATTGCAGTTTTCACTAGTCAGACAAAAAAAAAACAAACAAAAAACAAATAGAAAAGAAAGAAAGGTAAAAATATATATAAAAAAAGGGGGTAATAAATAGGGTTAGTAATAAATAAAAGAGATAGGGTTTCGATATGGTTATGGGTAAGGTAATGTTGTTGGAATAAATTCAAAAATTCTTTTAGCACGTGTCGATTCCCACGATCGGGCGATCGGGCGATCGGGCGTTGGGACGATGGGACGATGGGACGATCAAGGGAGAGGATGACATACTCGTAGTCGTATATGGTATGGTAGTAGTGGACAGTACTAATTGACCCCCGTTTGGCCCTGCTTACTGCACACTGCCAGGACACTGTCAGGACACGCCATATGTGAATTATGCTGCTTTTACACTTTTTACATTAGCTGCATTTATTATTAAGCTGCCTCATTTACTACTACTGCAAACCCTCAAACCCTAACTCTATATAACAATATTATCGAATCATATCATATAAATCGTATAAATAACTAGACTAACTAACTAACTAACTAACTAACTAAAAATTGAAATTATTTTTGGGTTTCCTTGCTTTCTTTTTTTATATTATTATTTCATTTTTTTTTTTTATTGAAATGTTTCCACAGTACTTTTTTTATATTTTTTAAAAGATTATTTTCTCCTTTAAAATTTAATTTAAATGGATTTAATTATAAAATTTGCTGAAATAAATGGAAGAAATGAAAGATTTTCGAAAAAAGTTGATTTTTTTTTTTAGTGATTAGTGAAGTCCTAATTGGTTTTAATTAATTGTTGTTTATTTCTTTTTGATATTAAATTTTAAATTAATTTTCGACTTTTTAGAAAATTTTATAATCTTAAAAAACTTATTTCAGCTTTCTATAAAAAGTAATTAAATATTTAAATCAAATTTTAATCAATTATCTTCTTTATATTAACTTTCAATAGTTTAAATTAAAATTTAATAACTGAAATAATAAAACTGAAAGCATTTTTTACACTTTTTTTCTATTTTTAATTTTTATATAGAAAAAAATATATCATTTTCATAAATTTGTTGTTAAATAACTTAAATTAATTTAATTACCAAATAAATTACCAAAATGTATTAATTAAATTTATTAAATACTTAATTAATAATAAATAATTAAGAAATTATTTAAAAATGTAAATTTTGAGAAAAATAAATTTATTTTAGAACTCAATAAAGTCATAATTTTTTATTTGTTTATAATTTAATTATTATTACATTTAAATTTTAATATTTCTAAAAGTGTTTTTTTGTACTTTTTAAGAATTCATTTTTGCTTTTGAAAAAGTGGCATTACATTTTCTTTTCCTAAATTTTAACAAAATTTGATTTTTATTTATTCAATTAATCTTTTTTACTAATTTTCAATTTATTTTCTTAATCAATTACTTTAAAATTTTGGAATTAAAGCATTAAAATAGAAAAAAATAATTGCCAACATCAAATATTATTACTTTTTATAATAATTAATTGAAAAATGCATTTGAAAATTTAAGAAATTAAATAATAAATTAAAAAAATCATTTAAAAATTAAAGAAATTAAATAATAAATTAAAAAATACATTTGAAATTTACAAAATTAATTAATAAATTAAAAAACTAAATCTTTCCGCGAAAAAAGTAAAATAAAATCGAGAAAAAGAAAGAAAAAAAAAATGTAAAAAGTTGTTGACCAATAGCAAGTAAGGGTGGTTTGGATAGGTGCCGCCTACTTTGCGCCCTTGGCGTCGCGACGCCCGCTCTTATTACACCACCATATGCACAACCCCTAATCGCAACAATTACCGTTACATGCACGGCAAGACACTAAACCAAATTGATATACTTTACCTCTAAACCCCTAAACATATACACAAAACATTCTATATATATGTAACAAACCATCATAACTATATCTATATCTGTATGTAAGTGTATTAGAAGTGTATATTATATGCATTTCGTGTCACTTTTAACTTAGTTCAACGTAAGAAACCAAAGCGCGAAAACTACCACCGCACTCAGCTATCTTTAAAAAAAAAAACACCAAAACACTTCTTTTTTTCGAGTTTCAAGTGCTTTTTTGGAGTTTTAAAGTACTTTAAAGTTATGTAAAAAGATGTTTACAGAAAACCATTTAAATATAAACAACCGTTTAATTAACAATAGTGCTAATAAAGCAAACAATAATGACGTTACAATTGAAAATAACAATGAAAAAATTGACAATTTAGTGGTGCAAAATTGTTGCGAAAACAGTGGCAGTGAAAATGGGGGCGCCAGAGGGTTGCTAGCTATTGGAAGCGGTGAAACAGGTGGCGGTGGTGGTTTTGCAAGATGCAACGGACTGTTTCCTGCTGTCGTTCATTCGCCGTTTTCCGCTTTTCATTTGCTTAGAAATTATAATTGTTTTAATTTCGAGCAAAACGGACAGCATTTAATTCCACATAATCATCAAAGTTCAGGTTGATACATTTGAAAATATTAATTTCATTTATTTTTTTACTTTGTTTCTATTGTTTTATTTAAAAAATTATATTTTTTTATTTTAACTTAGAAGTTTTCGGAGATTTCACTTTAAATGTGTGAAGGCGCCGCCTTAGATTCTTCTTGCTTAAGAAATTATTTTTTTCTTTAAAATTCAAGCAACTTATGTTAATTATGAGAAATTAATTAGATTCTATATTAATTTACTTATGTTAAACAATTATTACTTTATAATTTTAGCTTTTAATTACTGTGAAATTAAATCTTTAAAGTTCTTAAAATTATTTTCAAAAATTACAGATTTCTTTACTGTTTTAAAAATGATTACACAAAAATTACTTGATTATTTTTAGGGAAACATTCGCCAGCTGAAAAGTTTTTGTTGCTTTATTAAAAAAAAAATATATATTTTTATTTTAACTTAAAAGTTTTCGGAGTTTTCACTTTAAACGTATGAAGGCGCCGGGGTAATTTCTTCTTGCCTAAGAAATTATTTTTTTCTTTAAAATTCAAACAACTTATGTTAATTATGAGAAATTAATTAGATTCTATATAAATTTGTTTATGTTAAACAATTATTATTTCATAATTTGAGCTTTTAATTACTGTGAAATTAAATCATTAAAGTTCCTAAAATTATTTTCTAAAATTACAGATTTCTTTACTGCTCTAAAGATGATTACACAAAAATTACTTGATTGTTTTTAGGAAAACATTTACCAGCTGATAATTCCTTAGTAAATCGCCCGCTTTTAATAGAAAACGAAGCAAATGAAAATCCCAAATCAAAACTAGATCCATTTTCCGCTCTTTCATTAGACTTAAACAAATCGTTGATAACTTTTCCGCCGACTTATAGACCTGCGTTTCCTGAAATCTTCACCACTTCTTTACCGTCTCCTCACAATCACTTTCCCCTGAATCTCTCGTCGCCCAATTCGTACTTGCTGGCGTCGAAACGACAAAGAGGCGAAAAGAAACCGATACCGGACAATCAAAAGGACGAGAAATACTTCGAGAGACGCCGACGCAACAATCAGGCAGCGAAGAAGTCGCGAGACGCGCGGAAAATTCGCGAAGATCGCGTGAGTTTTGAGTTTTCCACCGGAAAAACTTTCGAAAAGTTTTCCACAAGGAACCCTGTTGCAGGTGGCGCTACGAGCTGCGCTCCTCGAACACGAGAACGCAATCTTAAAAGCACAAATACTCACCCTGAGAGAAGAAGCAACGAATTTAAGGCAAATGCTTATGCAGAAAAACGCGAAAATTTTACAATCCTAATTTGTTTTCATTGTTATTGCTGTGTGAAATACTAATAAAAGTGATTTATTCGTTTTGCTAATTTAAATGCGTTTTAATTTATAGCCGCCAGTTGGCAGCACCATACTGTTTTGATTTTGACCGGTAAAGAGGTTAGAAAATTTGTTTATCTTTTTAAAATACATTTTTATATTTAAACAATTAAAAATTAATAAATAATAAACATGTGCGACCGTTTGGAAAGCCAAGTATTTTCCCACGGCCAAAAGGGTACTTTTGGTGAGCTTAAACTTGCATTACAAAGAGCAGATTTTAAAGATGTAAGTATTTTATTAATCGAATGATATTATATTAGTCTGTTTCCCTTTTTCCATTGCAGATTTGCGAAATAATTGATAGTATCTTAAGCCATAAGAAGTTTTACACTTTTTTTGAGTACTTGATGCAAGGGCTGAAGGAAGATGTAGAGTGGGCTCATAATAAACGAACAAAAACCATTTTGTATATTTTAAGGCAACTTCATTTGCCTTCGCAAGAACATGCAGAGACTGTAGTTTGGAAAATATGTGCAGTAATTAAAGATCATCCATTTAAGAACCTACATTTAACTAAATTAGTGTCTTTTTCAATGGAATTGTTACAAAAAGGGGCCAAGGAACAAATAGTTTGGTTTGTTATAATTTATTTCTATTTTTTCTACATTTTTTTTTTTCATTGAAAAACAATTAATTTATAGTTGGAAGGTAGTTCTGCCTTTCCTACTGGACCAAACAAAACTACAAAACTGTATAGAATTAGACGAGGAGGAAATTTCTGGTTTGGAATACAATCAAAAAATCATTTCAAACTTATTGAATATGCATTGGAATTTGGAAATTTTAATTTCCATTGCTGAAATGCTAAAGTGAGTTCTATCTTATTATATTTCGATTAATAATTTATTGATTTTAAGAGATCTGCCCTTAAATAAAGCAGATACTTGCAAAGCAATCACAAAAATAACAAATAATTTGGAAAAACTTCCCCCGCAAGAAGTGCCGCCTTTAGTTTACCACACTTTAGCTCTGTGTAAACAAGAAAACTCGCAATTATTCTTCTCCAGGCTGGAGAACTTCTTCAACAAACACATCTACGACAATTGGGACGTTTCCTTAACGTCTGCAGATTCCGAATTTTCCAACACAATGGAAAACATTCAATTAGTGGAAGCAGAAAGTACTGTTTTATACTACATTGTTAACAAATCATCGGAGCAAATCCGCAAAGGATACATCAACTCTTTGGGAGACTTTGCCAAGACCCCTGAATGTGTTTTGCAACCGTTTAAATTGACTTTATTGCTTAGTTTGACTTCGATTCCTTTCTATAAGGAGAACATTTTCAATGTTTTAAAAGCTTCGATTTATCGGTATTACGCTGAAGAGGAGCGGCAGAAAAACAGCTGCTGGTTTAGGGAAAATGTGCCCGAGCATTTAAAATTGTCTGATGTGGTGAAGAAAGTGATTAACATCAGTCATTATGGGCGAGAATTGGTCGTTGACGGGCTGGTAAATATGGCTTTCTTTTTGCTTAATTCAGCAGTCGGCAAAAATGTTGCTGAAAATAACAAAGTTTCCAATTTGGCCGTTGTAATTATTGTCTCTTTGATTAAGAAGAACAGAGAAGTGGTGCCTGTTGTTTTGAAAAATTTCCAAAAGTCTCTGAGATACGGACAGAATATGCAAAAAGTAATAGGTAATTATCGAAAAAGTCTTTTTATTTAATCAGCAATCACTATTTTACTTATTTTTAATTATTAATATTGATTTTTTTTTAATTTTACAGAATGTTTTGCAATGGTTGCTGCTAAATACGGCTACGCTTTATTGGAAAACGTCCCTTTACTGGTGGAAATCCTCAAAAACATTTCAACAGTTGATGAATCAGATTCCAAAGAGTTTCTGGAAGCTCTGATGCCTCTATTAAAAGTTGCTTCCGTTCTCAGAGAAGATTTAATTCTCATTTTAAAAGAGAAATTATTTTGCAAGTAAGTTTTTCTTTATTTCTATTAATTTAATATTTAAGAAATAAATTTTAGTGACGAAAAAAGTTGCATAAATGCCATAAATGGCTATTTGAAAATGTTAAAATACTTAAAGTTATCGCAAAGCTTGTCGTTGAGCCAAAGAGGTGCTCAATCAAGTTGTTCCTTCTCCCTATCAACGCAAATTTCTTTGGCCCGGTCCGGATTTGCAATGTCCAGCGTCTTCAGCAATGAATCAGTCTGTTTGGAAGTTTTAAACACTTTAAAGCGCTGCTTTATTCTGTCTGCAAATGTTAAAATTGCTCTTTACGAAGGTATCTACTTCAAAATTCAAATTAATTCATTTAATTAATTAATAACATTTTTTCTAGGCCTAACTGATGTTGTTAAAGTAAACCGCGAATTGTCTTCAATAGTTTTGAGTTTCCTCTGGGACCATTTGAAGGCTTTCATTGAATTCGACCCGGAAGTTTTACCTCCGCTTAAATTCTCGCTAATTTACAAGTTGCAAGAAGATTGTGCTGTTCTAGTGGAACCGTTAGGAAGTTTGTTAAATGCCATCGCACTGGTTTTGTCTCAAGTGAAAAACAGTCAGACTAATTCCGGAAGTATAGATGATAACGGAAATATGGAATATTATGTGGTGGGATTTTTGGATTTGGCGGAAAAAATGTCCCAAAGTGATTTGGAGCATTTTACTTTGGTAAAAAATTGCTTTTTTTTGTTGATTTTATTGAAAAATTAGTGATTTTTTTAATGATTCTTTGTTTTAGAACGATGGAACCAATTTAACGGACATACTTCCGGAATGCCAAGCTAAAAGATTGATTTTGCAACAAGTTTTGTTGTGTTACCAAGCTTTTATGACCTTTAATTTGGAAACGTGGTCCTTGAGCTGCGAAAATTATGGGAAAAACACAAAGGGTTTGTTCAAGGGCCATTCGAGGCTTGTGGAATTTGCCAAAAACTACCAGAAGTCTAAGAAGGAACCGAAAAATGGCAACCAAAGTAAAAACAATACTACTGCTGCTTTGATGAAAGCAGGAAACCAAAAAATTAAATTGCCTCCGACTGTTTTTCATCTGAAAACAATTTCAAGATTTGTCAGTTTACTTTACAAGTAAGTTTTCATTTAATTACTTCATTTTTTTAACTCATTTTTTAAATTATTTCCATTTTTTATTATTTAAAATACATTTTTTTAGTGTTAATGTAGACTGGGCGACTGCTGATGAAGCAAACATCATAAAAGGAAACGTTTTCCTGCATCATTTCGTCTTGGAATCTCTACAGAGCATCGCAAGCAATTTGAAAAATCAGAAATATCTTCCCAAGGATCGACAAGACGAAACCTACAAGTGTTTAAAGGAAATTTCGGTGGTATTTTTCAAGAGATGCGCACTGAGGTTTCGTGAAATGCTGGATTTCGATACTCAAACAACGTTGATGTGCATGGAATGTCTGAATTTGATTCTGCAAGGCTTTGTTCAGCATTTTAAAAGGAAAATGCAGCAGCCGCAAATGTGCAGCACGATGATCGGCAGTGCTGAAGATGCTTTAAACTACGAAGAAGTTTTGCTGCAGTATCAGGAACTGTTTGATAGCATCGAAAATGATCAGGACAACGATTCGGAAATATTAAAACTACTTAATATTCTTGTTGCGAGTATTGTTTTACTTGCTGAACAGATATCAACTGTTAATCGACCACAATTTGAAAAGGTGTTTTGTTTATAATTGAAAGAAATCAAAAGTTTAATTAAAGTTTTTTTAGACTTGCGATTGGATGAAAAAAGTCTGCATGGAAAAGACGCTGACAACGAAACAAATCGTGACTCCTTTTGTAACGGCTTTCTTTGAAAGTAACGAGAAGATCACTGCGGCCACTTCTAAATTGGAAATGTTTGCTAAAGCTGCTGGTAATACCATTGGATGGATTACAGAAAATGTAAGTTTCTTTTAATTCCCCTTTTTTATTTGATTTTTAATTTAATTTGATGTAATTTAAATTAAAAATCAAATTTTGATTGATATTTTTCGATTGTTTTAGAATACTGATGCAGATTTAGATGTTCGTTTTGCAATAGTAAATCCATCGACTTCCACTGCTGTCATTTTGATTATTTGCAATGAAATTAAATCGATGCTGGAAAATTTGGATTGGTTAATAGCAAGAATTAAATTGGAGCACAATTATATTAATAATTTAGGCAGCCAAAACGATGGAAGTAAGTAAATTCTTTTCTGCTTTTTATTTTATTTGTTTTCCAGTATTTAATCAATTTAAAATTGATTTTTCTATTTAAATTAATAAGTTATTTGTTAATTAGTAATTAAAATGTTTTTTCTTTAGGAAAATACGAATTGACGAATAGAGAACGCAATGTTTGCCGCCGATTCCAATACTTGATTGTTATCATGGAAATTATAAACAATATTTCAGTGGAATTGGGCCCATTGACGGAAGCCTTGATGAAAAACAATGTGCATTTATTTAATTCGCTTGCCAATTTAGCGAAGTACTTTCTCTACGTTTCTACAAAAGTTAACGTGGTTTTTCAAGATGCAGGGTACTGATTTCCTTCTTCTTTTTAGCATTTTTTCACGTCAGTTTGTTATTTTTTAAATTTTAGTTTCCCTGATGTTGTAAAACGAGCAGTGAAATTCCTTTATCCGGTGATAGACAAACAGATTTTGTACATTGAACAAAATCAGCAAAAGGAACCTGGCAGTTCGTCGAAGAAAGGAAACAGAAGCGACGCTGCAAAGGTGTTAAAGAGCAAAGTTCTTAGGGAAGTCCGCTGGATACCGAAATACGTCTACGAATTTGAATCTTTCAAGAAAATCGTCATTCAAATCACGAAGAAAACTAAAGTTGATGTCTACAAGTATTTGGGCTTGGGGACCGGCAGAGATTTCCAAATTTTGGATTTTAAAGAAGCTGCTGTTGGTGTTGTTGCTGCTGAAAATAATGATAATTCCGAGCAAACTTTGTTTTCTTCTTCTTCTGATGAAGAAGAAGAAAAAGATGAACAAGTAACTCGTGAAAGTTCTAAGGAACAGTCATCTAGTGATGAAGAATTAGGTCCTCCGGTAAGTAAAAGAAGAAAATAACTAATTTTTTCACTTTGAAATTCGTAATAACCGTTATTTTTTTGAAATTTGAATTTGAATTTGAATTCGTTTTTAAATGTTAGCCATCAGAATTCGATTTTTACCTGTTGCTATAGAAATTTTGGAAATTGTTTACTTTTGTTTTGTTTGCTTGTTAACAAAATGGTTATTAATAATTAATTAAACTTTTTTTGTTGAACAAATCCTGTAAATGAAAAAAAAAATAGAAAAAAGAACAATCATTGAATTACAGTAATGACAACTATTGTATTTATTTGTGTAAAGTGAGTGAAAGTGGTTTTACAGTAAAAAATGGAGGTAATTATATGAAATTCATCAAAGTCTATTGTAAAATCAGTAGTGTGAGGTATTATCTGCCATCATTAAAAAAATACTAATAACAATAGCAGATATGTAATGCCAATTGGATTGATATTATGGTAAAAATTCCTGAATACTATTGAGGTGCCAGTGAAACCCGTAAACCAGTAGTCTCTTAGTTCTTAGGCAACAAAATCGAGGGGCCTATTGAAGCCACCTTTTCTGTTCATGTACTGTCTGTATTTGCGTTTCAAGATGACGTGCACGTTGCCCACGTCGTTTCCATCGACTTTCTTGCCTTTGGTCGAGTCGAAACTGCAGAAACCCATCATTTTCATCATCTCCTGCTCATCTGGGCTCTTGCCTTGCAGCTCCACTTCCGAAACAACAGGCCTTTCAATTGAGAGCTTACTTCTAACTGGCGACCTAGATCTTCTGCCGTGACTACCAGATCTATGTCTTCTCCTCTCGTGCGATCTGTCTCGATCCCTAGATCTGTGACTTCTTCTTTTGTATCTTTCTCGATCCCTGTCTCTGCTCCTTTCTCTAGACCTCTCTCGCACTCTTTCCCGGTCTCTGTGTCTTCTGTTTGAAGGCGACTTTGATCTACTTCTTCGTCCCATTCTTAAACATTTTTAATTGTTGGTTTTTTTTCTAGATTTTTAAAAAAACTTACATAAAAACAAAACCACTTTTTTCTGTTGTTTGTCGTCATGACATTAGAAAATCCCTGTTGCCTTGTCGTTCTCTTTTCGTTGTTTTTTTTGCTAAACTTTTGCATTTTTTCCACTTAATTAGCATTTTTTTCCAATTTTTACTTCCGAATTTGCATTTTCAATGACCCATTCTTTATTTTTAAATTATTATTCTAATTTTTCAGTATTTTATGAACAATTTCTGGTGAAAAATCATTAAAAATATTTTATAAGCGGCAACAACGCGTCTATAAAAACAATTGACTTTATAGTTCTCATTTTTAACACTTTAGCGCAGCTAAATGCGCAGACTTCAACTGGAATTACTCCAAGCGCCAAATTTAAACGTAATTAATTAACAGATTAATTAATTACACCGATTACCTTGTAATTATTTGAATTTTTTTCCGCTGATTTCATTGGCTCTTGTCTGGAAAAATCCATGATGGCCGCCGTTTTTCCACTAATGACAAACAACAAATGATCTAGTGGAAGTGGAGTTGCCATGGATACAACAATTGTTGTTTATTTTGTTTTACAAAATGTATTAATGAGATTGTTTTTGGAAAAAAAGCTCTAAAACTAGTGAAATTCAGTGTTTTAAGTGCAAAGAACTGGAAATTCAAAGGTAGTTTTCTTTACTTTTATATTTACTATAAGCATAAGTTAGTTAAAACAAAAATTGTAACGATAAAATTATCACAAGCTTCTTATTAAAAGATTTGAAGCAAAGATTCATCCTGTGGTCCATACAAAGGGCTCTAATCTGTCTTCAACGTCCAAGAAGTTATTTAAAATCTCCAAACTTTCTAAGGTTTGATTCAAAATGCTGTGGCATTTGTTTAACTGGTGCGACAATTCTGTAACTTTGCGCAACTTCTCATAATGCTTGCCAAACTGTTTGTGTCTATCGAAAGCAAATTGCGCCATCTTGGCCACATCAGCATCCACTTCTCTTACTTTCTGCGTTATTTGGTTTTGCTCTGTGGTTATTAAATTAGCACAGGTGTGCAGATGGCTTTGGTATCTGGAGCACAACTTCTGCAGCGGCACAGGGTCCAAACGTTCCAAAACTTCCGGATCTCTGGCTGCCGGTAAGTTCAACGTGGCTCTCATTATGGGCAAAAACATTGGAATGCTCTGCAGCCGCATTACATCAGGATCTTTTTCTACTGTGGGCCCCAATTGGGCTGCCTTGACCACCACAATATTATGCGCCGACTTTTTAGTCTTATTTGCAAGTGGCCGTTGATTCATTAGACGTTGCGGTTGACTTTTTAGCTTTTGTTTGTTGGTAAACTGTGGCGAGTCTAAAATTAAAGTTAACGATTTGAAAATTAAAAATTAATTCAAATAATTAGATGTACCTCCAATGGGGCGATTAACTGTGTAGCTTATATAAGGGAGATCAATATCTGAGCACATAGAAGGTCCTGGAGATGTTGAACCAGGACGTTCTATGGATTCAGCAGAGTCTTCAGCAGTTCCTCCAGGATTTGCAATTGTATGCTGTCTTTGCATTTTGTACATTTCGCGCTGAACTGACGAATCATCGAAACTCCTCTGTCCGGCATGTCTTTGCGTTGAATGTTCCGAGCCCATAGTTTAATTTTCGGGTTTCTGAAACACTTTTTACATTAATTTAAAGTGTTTTTTAATGATAATTGCCCTTTGTTTTGGTTTAGTTGTTTTGGTTATGGTTTCCCCTATTTTATGCAACCCTCAAGCAATTTTTGTTAAACTGGTTGCATAATTGGTTCCTTGTTTAAATTATTTGCTTTATTGCGCTTTAAAAATTATTAATTATTGTAAATTATCCCTTATAATTGCAGTAATTTGATTTTATTTAACTATTTTTTTTGCGTTTAGTAAAAAAGACATTTATTCATGGAAATTGACATCATTTCAAAGGGGGTGGTTTTGAAAGCGCAATTTAGTGAATTTAATAAACAATAAAGTGCATTTTCTTTTAATTAAAAAGTAATTAATATAAATAATGCTTTATTATTATGTTTTTCTATGAAAGTATTATTCGGTTCATTGTTTTTTTACCAGAAATCAAAAGTAAAGCGTGCTAATTTTGAATGTAGGGTGTCTCTGTGCATTTAAAATGTTAATTGCTTTAAATTTGAATTTTTACTTATTATTGGCAACTTTTAATTATTTTTAATGAAAATTTAATTAATATTTTACTGAAGAAACTGTTACTAGTAGTTTGGGATCAGTTTGGCAAGGCTTCGTCTTCTATCGTTGACTTCTATATAGTACAAATTGTTTTCCTGTTATTTATTCAATTTTGGCTAATTGTTTAAAGTTTTTATTTGAATTTATTTAAATATTTTAATGCTTTTTCTACTTGTAGTAATTACTAAGAAAGTTTTGAAGTTATTTTTTGCATAATTATTAAATAAATTAGTGTTTTTCCAACATTAAATTTGTCCTTTGCTAAGTAGCAAAAAACAGTTATTATTTGCAATTCTTTTGTGGAAAAAACGTCCTTAAATTATTTAAATTATAGTTATGTAATAAATAAGCAAATTAAATATAAAAATAAATTTGCTATAAAGTACGTAATGCAAAAAATAACTGCATTGTTTAATTTTTAAAGGAAATATCAGCAAAAAAAAAAAATAGAAAACAAATTTAGTAATTAAGTAAAAATAAAATAAATTTAAAAAAAGTTTAAGTAGTTATTTTGCTGATGGTAAAAATACATAAGTAAGGTAAGGTTTAAATTGTCCTGTATTTTTATCTGGATGGCAATGTAAGTTGGGTTCGGGTGGAAATTATAGGGGGCTGTTTGATGTGGCTGTGACAGCTAAATGAGGAGAACAGGCGCTTGCATTTCTTCTTGCACTGCCACACACACAGCACTCATTTGTTTTGTTGTTGTAATTTACCAATACATATAGGTACGCTACGAAAGTATATAAGCACACACCCTGTGTGTATATTATAAAAACACAACAAGTATTATAAGGCCTATTAAAGATAATTGCGACACACACAAACAGACACACAGAAAAACACGAAAGAAATATCTTGGAAATTATCAGGGAAAATCTACTCTATATGGCAGTGTGGTAAAAGGCGCCGAACTACGAACTAAACTTTCCTGTAATAATTGGCCCTTATGTTTTCTTTCTTTGGACTTCTTCGTTTTTTTTTTTAATTTTTAATTTTCCTCTCTTTACGTTTCTTTTGCCTCAGCACTGAGCTTGTAATTACTCAATGTTTCTTTATATTTTTTAATTGGCTTGAGAACTACTAAAGTATAAGAAGAATAAGTCTTTGCAACCTGCCCTTGTGATATTTTTTAGGGCTATTGTCATTTTTCACTTTTTGTTTTCTGTTTTTGTTTGATTCAATTGCAGGAAGAATTTCCAATGGTAGTTTTTATTTTTATTTAATTGTTATTTAATTTTATAATATTTTTTTAATTTAATTTAAGTTAAAAATGAAACAGGAAGCATCTGAAGACTTCCTCAAAAGTAAATTGCAATTAAAAATTAATCCAGCAAGAGGTCATTAATGAAAATATTATTGTAATTAAAAAACGCATTAATTAAAAACTTGAAACTCATAAAGAAAAAATGGAAAAACAGATAATAATAATTAAGATATTTGTATAGTTGTGTTTCGCGAGTGCCGACAGTATAAAAAAAGTGGGCACAAGAAAGCAGATGCAAATTTGCATTCGATTGCACTTGGCAGTGTCCGCGAAAATTATAGTCGAAAATCATGCACTTTACATTAACTTTATATCGACCGCTCGCTTGCAATTTAATATCACTTTTTATGGACAGTTTTTATACTTTTATTGGCCTCTGATATTAAAATTTTTAATTTACAAGTACGTTATTTAATGATAAAGATGTTAATTTTTAAAATATAGGGAGTTAAAGTTCTTGGATTTTAATTTTTAAATAAAACTAGGAAAACTAAAATTCAGATATTTATATCACTTTTATAAGAAGAGAAAAGAAATGAAAGTAAATGAAAAGGAAAGGAAAAAAGAAGAAGAAGAAGAGATAGGATATGTAACATCTGTAATATTGAAATGTAAATGGTGTATATTTAATCGTAATTAATTAACAGATTAATTAATTACATCGATTACCTTGTAATAATTTGAATATTTTTTCCACTGATTTCATTGGCTCTTGCCTGGAAGAATCCATGATGGCCGCCGTTTTTCCACCAATGACAATCAACAAATTATCTAGTGGAAATGGAATTACCATGGAAACAACAATTGTTGTTTATTTTGTTTTACAAAGTTTATTAATTAGTTTTTTTTTGGAAAAAGTGCTCTAAAACTATAGTGAAATTCAGTGTTTTCAGTGCGAAAAACTGGAAATTCAAAGGTAGTTTTCTTTATTTTTATAATTACTATTAACATAAGTTAGTTAAAAGAAAAATTGTAACGATAAAATTATCACAAGCTTCTCATTGAAAGATTTAAAGCAAAGATTCATCCTGTGGTCCATACAAAGGGCCAAAGTTATTTAAAATCTCCAAACTTCCTAAGGTTTGATTCAAAATGCTGTGGCATTTGTTTAACTGGTGCGACAATTCTGTAACTTTGCGCAACTTCTCATAATGCTTGCCAAACTTTTTGAGTCTATCTAAAGCAAATTGCGCCATCTTGGCCACATCTGCATCCACTTCTTTTTATAATACTTTTATAAGAAAAGAATCGAAAGGAAAATAAATGAAAAGAAAATGAAAAAAAAAATGAAGAAGAAGAAGAAGAAGAAGAAGAAGAAGAAGAAGAAGAAGAAGAAGAAGAAGAAGAAGAGATAGATAGGATATGTAACATAACATCTCTAATATTGAAGTGTAAATGGTGTATATGGATGGTGTAGGTGATATGCGTGCAACAGTTTGCAATGAGGATGGACGGAAGAAAAACCGTGCAGCACGCAAAGCAGCGTGCAGCAGGATGTTGTGTGTCGGGTCGGGACCCATCATCATCATTGCCAACATTTGGGGGACCCATCTATATACCAATGCAATAACATACAAACATTTGCCCCACGATCCTTCTGGATTCAAGTCCAGAATTTAGTTCTCTTCACTGTGGCCAGCGCATTCTTGCTGTGTGTGCTTACTGCTTGTTGTTTTCCGGTTCCGGTTTCCATAGTTTTTCATTCGCAATCCTTTCGGTTTTTTCCCCAAATGTTTTGTTAAAATAAAAAACAACTTAAATGTGTACTCTTTGTTGCTGTTTTCAAGTGTATAGAGTGTTTTCTTCTGAAGCTTTTGGGGTGTTGAAATATAGTGCAAAATGGTGGGTGTTGTGTGCTTAAACTTCTTGTACATTGAGTACTTTGAGCGACGGTAATGAGCTTTTCTTCTGCTGTTAGTTATACATTAATAAAATAAAAGTTTAAAAGTAATTTTTTTTTTGTTAGTTGCAATAAAGTTTACGAGTTGGAAAACTGAGCATTTAATTTGTAAATTAATTTAAAATTTATGTCATTAATTGAATTTATTTATTTATTTTATGAGAAAGTTTCATTACAGATTTTCATAGAATTAAATATTGTTTAAGTAAATATTTGAATGAGCTTTTTTTATAAACTTATTAAAGAGTTTTTTTTTCTAAAATTAAAATACATTTTTAATTGGAAAAACTAAGCAAATTTATTTTTAAATTAAAGATTTATTCAGTTTTATTATAAATAAATAAAATTTCTATTAATTTCATTACTGATTTTTATAGAAAAAATATTGTTAATGTAAATATTTTAATAAGCTTTTCCAGTAAACTTTTAAAATAGTTTTTTACTAAAATTAAAGCCAATTTTTAAATCCAAAAACCGATTATTTCATTTTTAAACAAAACATTTTCAACTTTTATTATAAAACCCATTAAACATCTTTAAATTTCATCGGAATTTTAAACTTTAAATTTTTTTTCTATAATAAAAACTGCAAATAACTTAAACAGTAATATTTTTTTAATTAGCATCATTTATTTCAAGTTTCAACCTAAAAAAAAAATTATGCAAAATATGAAAAAGTGTTGAGCAACTGTAAGTTTAATGGCAATTTAATTAGTGAAAAACTGAAAGAGAGGAAAGAAAAAGAAGAAAACCGAGTGAATTTAAACGGTTTTTAAAGAGAGTGTGTGCAAGCAGTACACTAATAAGAGTTATTATTAAAGTATAATATGAAGCGAATGGATATAATCAGCTTTCTCGATCGAAAAATACTCTGTAAGCAAAGTTTATTATACTATCGTATATCGTCGTATATGATGTGTGTTGTGTGTGGTAGGTATTATATAAAAGAAAAAAAGAAGTAAAATATAATCGATAAGAGCGATCTGCTTCTGCTGCGGCAAAAAGGGCGCTGTGGCAATTAATTCGCGCGCGCAATGCATACATTTTGTGCGCACCTCTAATGTATCCTTAACGACCTTTTAGCTTTACTAATGAGACAGATGAACAGATGATCCATTTGCAGTTTGCACCCTTTTTTCCACTTGATGCTTTCTCATTTTTTCCCTTCTTTAGTTTTAATTTTTAATCATTAACAAGTTTATAATTCGAAACTAAATTAATTTTTCTTGGCTTTTTTGTTTGTTTTTATTTAATTATTAAAATTATGAAACTGAAAAAAATAAAAAATAAAGCAGTCGTTTATATAATTAAAAGCAAATCAATCTTAAAAGTTTTAAATACTTTTTTACTTTTTATTAGTTACTAGTACTTTCTTTTAGTTATAGTCTTTCAGTTGTTATAATTAAAAAACTGAAAAAATAATTCATAATGTAGCAGAGGGTAAATAATAATTTAATACTTGTGTGACGTGTTCGAAACTAATTAAGACTTTTGCCATTTATATACAGAGTGTAATTAATAATGCATCGATAATCTTTTAGGTTTTTTCTTCTGCGTTTTTACTTTTTGCCATGTATATGTAGTATGTAAAGAGAAGCACGAAACTGCATTAAGTAGAGTGGAAAATGTCTATGGCTTATAATATAAATTATTTGTGTCGCAATAAAAATCATTTTCCATCTCTCGCTTTTATAAATAACTTTATAATTAATTTTTGCTTTTGTAACTATGATATGCAAATCCTATGAAAAATATTGCGATGACATTAATTAAAAACTGCTAATGAGTTTTAGGATTTTATTTTTTCTTCATTTAATTTTTAAATTTTAAAGTGTAAAATTAAAATTTTGCAAATTCATATTTTATTATCCATATTTTAAGTTTCTAATTAATTGTTATAAATTTGCAAATTTAATGATCAAAATTAAGAGCGGCTTTTAAATAAAAATAAATTTTTGTTTGTTTGTTTAAATAAATAAAATAAAAAAGCATTAAGACAATAAAAGAATAATTAGAAACTAAAATAAAT
>JASKGO010003266.1:0-16264 GCA_030556065.1 Holobus sp. GC000080 | reverse complement strand
TTTTTCACAATCACAATATTCCCTTCATTTCGGCCTGTACGTGGCCTAATCCGTCGAGTATCATCCAATAATGTAAAATAATTCCCAAGTTTACTGATGGTATGCAGAATAGTGCGTTCGGTAGGACGATTATGTGCACCATAAATTGGCCTGAGCGCGCGATAAACACTTTTCATAGACTGTCGATCTTCATAACACAATTGTACGATTTGTAAACGTGGTTCCGGGATGAGTCTTCTCATATTAAAATGTCAATGAATACTAAATACAATGATGTATTTAGTTTGATGTAGTAGTCACGGGTAACATAAATAATAAAACCGTATTGAAAAAGTACGTCCAAACTGATCACCCTTTATATCAAGTATGTAAGGATCTACAGATATGGCCTTTTAAAGTAAAATTTTTGAGGAGATCAACATAAAAATGATACCAAAATTACTTTCATTTTAAGGTCTATCTAAAAATAAAATAAAAAAATATGAGGTCCTGTTTTAAATAATGATGTGGATAACGACTTTTAGTTTAAGCGGAAATACGATCTATCTAGAAAAAGCTACCATCAAATTGGTTTCTTGAATAAAATGCAACACTGAAAATTTCAAAATACTAACTTGTTAAGAGTTAAAAATATTTTAACTAACGGATGGGTCAAAATTAATCACCCAATATATAAAGTATGCCGATAAGGTATTAAAATAAACATTTTAAGAAGACCATCATAACTGGATAATTGTAGATTTTTCATGCGTAAAACTAAAAAGTTTTCCAATGATGGTAGTGGAGACCGGCGCTTTCACATAAAATAAATCTAAAAAATTCTAAATAAATGAAAAATAACGGCTGAAGAAAACTAATAGATGCTTTGCTTAATCTTATAAAAATTATTTGACAAATGCAAATATAGCCTTATATTTTCTGGAAATAAAAATAAAAGATTTCAATCAGTCACCCTGTATTGAATAAAAACGAAAAAAAAAAGCATGAAAAAGAGCTAAACATTTATAAATAAAGTGCAGCATTGGCTGCACGTACCACGAGAGATAAGTATTTTAAACAAGTGCAGGTAAGTAAGTGTGGTAAGTAAATATAATTAAAGAGTGTGTATGAACTAATGGACTTACCCTTCAAATAAGGGATGAAAATGCGATAAGCCGTGCTGCAAATGAAAGTAAACTTCTGAACAGAAATCGATGAAGGTCTCGTCGTAGTCGTTCAGAGTCACGATGGAATTTTTCATTAATGAGAACCACTCAGGTGTGCCCTTCCTAATTGAAGCGACGATTTCGCCGCGTATCTCCTTGTTGAAAGGACAGCACTTCCAGAAGGCTTTCTGCAATTAAACGACCGGCATATACCTGAACATACATATTCGATACGCTACTAAGCAATTTTGCAGCCTGCTGACTGCTTGCTGGCTGACTGCCGATGCCAATGCCAAATTGATTTTCCTTCTTACCATATTCGATAAGTGGGCCAGACACCTAAGTAAATATTCCAGCCGCGTTATTGAAGCCGGATCGAGGGGCGGGAATAATTGGCGGTGATGTGCTAGTTGATATAACCATCTCTCTTCATGTGCCCAACCATCAATCCCGAAAACAATGGAAAGCAATGACGATGACAAAGACAATGAGAAAAACAGGCGACGACGAATATAGTATTAATTAAGGAAGCTGCCGAACTGTGAAATTTCATTTTTTTTATCAACACGTACTGAACGTTTTGGGTGTCATGATTTAAAATGTCTACGTATAACGATATTTATTACTATTTATGAGTTGAACTTCATTTAGTTTCGCAATGCTGGAACATTTAGTTAAATATTCGCATTGATTAACATATTTTAATTGAATGGAAATTATTCAAAATTTATTGCAATGTTATTTTTAGAAAATTTCAGTATGTAAATTTTGGCAATTTGGCTACATGAATTATGACTGCTTTATTCAATATTAATTTTTATTGCAAAAATGCAATTGTACTTTTTAATAACAAAAAGTATTATTATTATTATTTTTTTGATATTTTTAAGCGGTCATTTTTACGAAATTATAAAAAATAATTTTATCTTCATAGGATCATTTGAAGTATATTTATGAAATATTAATTAATTTTTATTAATTAATTAATTTTATTAATTAATAATTGTTTTTAATTAAGATGATGAAGTTAACATTTTATGAAAAACACTAAAATCCGTATAAATTTACTTTTATTATTTTGTTCAGCGCTGGGCATTAAAAGCAATGCCATAAATCTTCTCTTTCATTAATCATTTATAGAAACGCCTCATAAATTTACGTAATTTTAGAAGTAAATTCCATTTCTTTAAAAAATATAATTGAAATTAGATCTCTTATTAAATTAAAACTTTAGAAGCTTTCAGCATTTTAGCATAAAATTAACTATAATAAAATATGTAACAAAAAAACTTAGGGTAATACGAGAATGGTCTGAAAAGTTTACAACAGCTTTTTCAACGTTTCGTCTGCCATTTTTGACTTCGAGCAATTTTTGCCATTTAAATTGTATCATATTTGAAAGTGAATTAACTCACTTCATTAGATTTTTTGTATTTCAAAAGATGCAGTGGCGAATCAAAATACCCGAATGAAAAGTAAAAAGATTATTGGCTTTTAAGATATTCAGCGAGATTAAAATCAAGAATCTTCTTGTTTATTTGTAAACTTGTTAGAGTAATGCGATTTGAGACTTTCTTACATAATTAAATAAAATCTTTTGATTAAATTGATAAGAATATTTAAAATTACAACTTTTAAAATTATTACGCATCTTTTTTCTTACTAGGCTTAATCAAATACTATGATTTTTTTATTCAAAAATATTCACACAAAATATTATATATTTTTAACAGTGCTTTGATTTTTCCCATAACTATGATATGTCAAATGAAACATCGATTTAAGGACAATTCAAATTAAGTATAAAAAGTATATGACTCTAAAGGATGACGCAAAAAAGTGGCTCACCCCTTTCATATCTCTATTTATCAAATTTATGAAACTTTTGCATATTTATATGCAACATTTTGGATTGATTGACGTAAATATCAATTTTCTACTACTTTCGGTTTCACCGGATATTACCCTAACTTTAAATTTTTAAATGGGAATCCCCATCTCATTTTCCATTTTTTTAAGCCTTGTGTCACAGTATAAATGACGTCTGCTTTCCGCTAATCTTTAATCTTTTGAAAAATAATTTTATTAAAAAATTAATACAAAACATATTATTTGACTAAAAATTGCCAAAGGAATTAAAAAAACTTTGGATTAATCAATAAATCAATAAATAAATAAATCAATAAAATACGTAAAACTATTTCCATTTCCATTGATATGATGTCCATGACGCCTTCGGTGGCACAAACTGTGTAAAATTCTGTTGAGTTTCCTGATTTTGTTTTGTTTTTAAAGAAATGAAATGCTAATTTGCATAACTATGTATATAATTATTTAGTAATTAAATAATTATAATTATCGTTCGATAAAGTTCTAATTCTTTTTAATAGATAAGGCAAACAATTTTGGCAGTCGATAATTTTATTTTAAATTGAACTAAGAAAAAAAATTGGTCTCAAAAATATTAATTATAATTTTGATAAGTTTATGTTTTGTATCAATTTTAAACTTAATGAAAAGGTATTTTCATAAAATTTGACGTCAAGCCGTTTCTAAGAATTAGTTTTTGTTCAATTCATTAAAGAATTTCCAATTTATACTAATTAAAAGGTAGGCAAAGATATATTTCAAGCTTTTCTTATTAATTGATTCATAATCAAAGCAGAAACTTCTCAGACTGTTCCAGTATTTTATTATAACTGATTGAAGTGATAAAATTAATTAAAATAATAATTAATTGAAATGTATTAATTGAACAAATTTATTACTTATAATAAAAGTCACTTTTCAATTTTAAAGTGTTTTTTTTGTTTGTTAACTTTTTATAGGCAGTAAAAATATATATGAAATAAAAATTTATTGTTCATAAATTTAAGTTATTAATTGAAAAAGTAAATTTAAACATTTTCACCATCAAAAGGTATAAAATTAAAATTACATTAATTGCTCGCCCGGCGCTTTCATACTGTAATTAAGTTAAAAACTGTTAAGTTAAAAATATCAGCCAATCCACTATCAATCCCGTATAATTTTTAAATTTAATTTATAATTTATTTAATTATTTATTTTGAGTACTAAAATATTTCATTATAAAAAATTGCAACTTCAGTAAATGAAATATAAAAAAGCACTTTTCGTAATAAGGTAATAAACATTTGGTAGTGAAAAGATATTTATCATTCTTAAAGCATCATAAAACATATTAAATCACTATAAATATTGCGTCGTAAAAATATTTTAATAAAATGTCGTATGCAAATGCACTAAAACTACATCCCGAATGTAATCTCATTAAATTTTCCGAAACAAAATGAACTTCACAAAGATAATTTTCTTAATATTGGCTAGGCAAATTAACCTAAACATACAAACCCAAAGAATTCAAACACAAGCCAGAACACGGTAATCAAACAAGTGTACATCCATCCACCCTCACCGGGGTACACTCTCAGCGAACTAATCGACGCATAAAAAGGACGAAAGGCAAACTTACCGAGCATAGCGGTGAAACTTTCCGCCAACCACATTTCCTCCTCGCGCGTCAAAGTGCTAGTGGTCCACGAGTGCTCGATGTCGTTAAGCAGATGCATGACCCAGCGCGGATCGAGCGGCACTTTCAAGTAGACTTTGCAGGCGGCCACGAAGCGCGCCACGGCCGACTGCAGTTCCGAGAGGTCGCCCTGCACGGAGTGCTGGTGCAGGATGGTGAGGGCCGGCCCCGGCAGGTCGCCGTTCCACGTCCACGACTCCTTCGGCCAGTTCCTCAGCTCGTAGTCGACGAACGTGGCGAACAGGCTCTCGTGCTGCATCAGTTCCGTCCAGTTGTCGTCGTCGGCCGCGTTTCTAGTCTCGCGCGTCGACAGCCACATTTTCAGTCTTATCCTTCCCTGAACGGAGCTGCGTTGCGAGCGCGCCTCCAACTTGAACCATCCTTCCAGGCCGGTCGAGGGGATGTCCTGCAGCGGAATGTTTATGCAGCCGAGGAAGTCGTCCTGCGAACTTTGGCGCGCCGACTGGCAGACTTGCTTGAAGAAACGGCCGAGGCCGCGGACGCCTCGCACTTCGTTCAGCTTGCTCACCGCCTCCAACACCGAACTCTCGTCGTCGTGATCCCAGATGTCTAAGTGCAAGACGTCGCTGTTCACGTCGTCGATGTCGCTGCAATTTGTTTCGATTATTTAATGAATTTTTGTTATTTTGTTTTGAGTATACGTAACAATAAAAAATATGATTTTTCGGTTTTTATTTTATAGATTTTTTCTTCATTTACTTATACAATAATGAATTTAAGGAACTTTTTCCATACTTATTTTTTAAATAGAAAGTTGTTATAATTTTTAACGTGGAGCCACTATTTTATGAAGAGAAAAGGTTTATAAATGCAAACTGATGTAAATTATTGAGTTTGAAATTTAATTAAGATTAAACCAATTTTAATTTAAATATTAATTAATGAATTAATAAAACAATATAAAAAATACCGGAATTTCAAAACAAAATATAAATGAATTGTTATGAGCTTAAATTAAACTTTTCTTATAGGTCTAATACCAAATTTGGAAACAAATTAAATAAAAAATAAAAGAATATAAATACAATAGAGAATTTTTTTTTTTGTTCCCAATCAATTGGAATAACAAAAGAGATAATTATATTTGCAAAAATGATGTTTTCACTAATTTTAAATTCATATTTTGTTCATTTTTTTTTAAATACTAAAAACATTATTTTGCAAATTGAACAATTTCCATAGTTTGTTGGTTCAATATGCCAAAAGTTGCCATAGAAAGACACAAAATATTTCAATTTTGACAATTAAAAAAATATTATCTCGAAAAGTTATTAAGATATAAGATATATTAGATATGTACTTATTAGTCAATGATATAAGTATAAAATGGATACCAAAATTATTTTAATTTTAAGGCCTGGTTAAAAATAAAATATAAAATATGTATAACCGAAAATGGCCCAATTTTGAAAAAGTTATAATCAGTTTGACTCATGTAAATAATGCAATAGTGAAAAAACTTACATAATTGGATTACTCTAGATTCTTATTGCGTAAAATAAAGTTTTTCTAATGAAGGTAGCGGTGACCGGCGCTTTCACATACAAATCTTTCGGGTCGTTTTAAATTAATGAAATAACGGCCAAAGAAAAATGATCTTTGTATTGTGCAATCCCAAGAAAAAAATGTTTTAACAATGCTAACTAATATGGGCATTTATATTTTTACTGTTCATAAGAATTCACTAGCCAAGGCAAGTTTTTTAATGAAAAAAAAAATCAAATTTTAAGTTGGCAGGAAATGATAATTTTAAGTTTTTAAGATGAATATATTTAATTAATATTAATATTCAATTAATTAATATTTATTGAACGTAGAAAGTTAAATTTTACAATATATAACGGATTCAAATTTTTTATTTTAAATTTTTTATTTTAATTATAATTATTAATATTTCAAATGGCATAAAAAGTAATCTTAAGACCGGAAATATCTATTTTCTTTGAATAAAATTAATACTTTCTTTATCAAATATGTTAATATTATTTTGATTATTAAGAAATATAAATAACAATATTTAATATTTATTGCAAATGAACAGGATGAATAATACTTTGGAATTTCTATAGCAAAATTTATTAGCTTTTACTGTTAATAACAATCAGCCAATAGTTAAAATCGCTTAACAAAATTAATTAATGTTTCAATAAAATTTTGTTAATTGAAAAGTCGTTATTAATTAATTTTTAGTTGTTTTAGTCAATTAAATGTTAATCGAAAATTAAAAACTAATAATTATAGATAATTAAAAAACAAAATGCAAAAGAATGAAATAAATCTGTTGGAAATTTTATTTCTGCAAAAAAATATTAAAAGGATTTTTATTTTTAATTTTTACTTTAGAATTATAGGAAATCGTAATGAAACTAATAAAGTACTTTTGATTACTAAAAAAAAATAAAATGCCGGAAACAAAGAATTCATTTCATTATTTTTAAATATTATAAAAAAAATGTCATTGTATTTTTCATTGAGATTTGATAGTATAACATAAAAATAATCATTATAAAACTAAAAAAATTGTTTCATTTCAACATTTTTTACCTTTCAACAAAATATAATAACACCTTTTTTACTGAACAAAATTCTGTTTTATTCATTATATTGCTTTTATCTAACTGCCACAGAATAAATATAAAAAATGTTAATTATTTTTAATGACATAATAATTATGTCACAAAGAATATATATTTTTTTAATTTTATGTGTTCTTAATTTACCTTTAAAATCTTTAATCTAAATTTCAAATATATAAAAATATTAATTAAAAGAAAATTCATTAATAAAAGTATTTAAATTCATAAATTCTTCAAAAAAATTGTAGCAATGAAATAAAAACAAAAAAGATTAATAGAAAACATTAATAAGAAAACAATGATCGAACTTTTAATTCATCGATAGTAATTGAAATTTAAAGGGTATATTTATTAGGCAGGTAAGTACTTAAATGTAGTTGTAATAGTCTGTAAATGTGAATGTAGTAGCAGAAGCAGTAAATATAGATAGAGAGGAGGTACGTACAATCTGAATTTTTCGTTCCATCGGGGATTGAGAGTGTGCGGTTTCACAGATGTGGCCCTAATAAATTTGGCAGGAAGAGCGCCGCCGAGGGAGTCGCGTTGCTCTCGCATGCGGCCATCCTTGCGCTTGAAGCTCAACCGAAAGCTGTGGTGCTTGCGTAATTTTTCGTGATTGCCTAAGTTTAGCTGATTTGTCGACTCGCACGTCTCGGAAAGCGTTCGCGACGCGAGCGGCGGCTGCGGCGACGACGGAGCCGCCGCCAGTTGGATGCCCAGCATGCAATAAGGATCGCTGAATCCTGAAAGATAAAAAAAAAAACAAATTGATATACAGGCTGATCCAAATGTTCCATATCAATATTGTATAAAAATAAAAAATAAAAATTGAAAACTTTGTTCTGAATAATTTATTTTTGAAGTTATTTCACTTTAATGTTCATTTCAGAAGATCCTTTTTGACATATTTCTGGAATTGTTTCACTTTAAAGTTAATTTCAGAAGTTTCTTTTTTTTTTGTGGGAGAAAAATACAACTAATTTCGAAATGATGTACTAAAATTTTAATTTTTCAACATGGCTTTAACAGGAAATGAAGCAAACATTTCGTTTTTAAATTTCGGTAATTTTTTGGATTCCAGAGATTATTTTTTGTCTGAAAACATATTTTGCATGAATCTTTAGTTTTCAAATTGTAAAAAAAGCAATTTAAAAAAATGATTTCAAAAGGCCTCGTTATTATTGTTTTATTTGTGACTACTTCGCATGAAACCTAAATTGCAGTATGTTGTAGTTCAAAAGAGCTAATTAAAATGACTTCCCTCTTTTATTACAGTAACGTTGATTACTAAAAAAAGCTTCCTTTAATTATCTGAATATGCAAAACACATTAATTAATGTTTAAACATAAATGCACATAACTTTTAATTGCATTGTTTTGTTACTTTCTGCAGTTGGCTGTTGTTTTTTTTTATCGTTGACCAGTTAACATTTTTTTATTTGAATGCACGATAGAGCCAACTGCAAATTGAGATCAAAAATTAAATGTAAGTACATCAGGTCTTTAAAAGGAAATACGAGGAGAATTTTAAATGAAGGATGTCCTGACAAGTTTGAAACTTTTGCCAAAGTTTCCGATGACCCAGTGATATCGACTACTTGAATTTGTCAAGTTAAAGCCACTATAAACTTTGTTCGCTCATTGTCGGCATCAACTTTAAATATGCAAATATAGAGAATTGCCTCATAATTTTAACCGTCTGACTATATTCTCAAATTCAGTATGCTTGAAGAAACTATTAATTATAATTATGGTAGTTATTAGATACTTAAATTTGATAATTATAACAAATTAAAAAAAAAGTTACTTTAAATATAATTTTAATGTTTGAAATGTTTTGTAAATAAGAAATTAATGTATTACATATTAAAACATTAAAAAATTGTGTAAAAATACATTTGGACGGAGATAAATAAAGGTAATTACTAATTGCTAGAGGCAAATGGAATGAACATTTCGTTCGCCGGTGTCCTTTTTGTTTGTTTACAATTCATTAATTAAACCAGAAGTGAAAAGAATTTAGATTTAAATACAAGAGTAAAAGCGTTGCTGCATTTTGTTATGCTTTCCTTTGTCTCGGTGAAAATATAGCGATCCTCTTTTCTCGCCAGTGCAATCAAACATTTTCATCTTTTGCATTTTCAGCGATATTATTTTCTTCATTTTTAATGCAAATATTGTTTTACATTTCTGCTAAAAAATGGGACACAAATTATTATTTTTTTTTTGTAAAACATGCATTTGCCTGTTCCTTGAATTTATTTTTGTTTGCTTATGAATTTCAAAATTATGCCTTTTTTAATATTTGCTTTCAATTTACCAAAGCAGATACTATTCTTTTTAACAAAATTTTAGTTTTAGTGGTTTATGTAAATTACAATGTAAAACCAATCCACTAACAACAAACATTTGCAATTAATTGAATCAACAGCAGTGTTCTTTCAACTATTGAAATGAGAAGATCAAACATCATGTAATTACAAATTACTTCCACTATTTAATTTTGATTTTTTTTTATATTTACACAGACAAACAATGAAATTTCAGCAGAACCCTGTTTATAAAATAAAATAAAAAATCAGAGAACAATATTCGAAGTTTTCATGTCAATATTTAATTAAATTTTCGATTTATTGACTGTTCAAAAACCCAAAAATAGTGCTTGGTTTTAAAATAGTAATAATTTTATTTTGGCAAAATTTAGAAGAAGAACTAAATAAACTTAAAAATCTAATTTCATCTAAAATTTTAATTACAATAGTATAAGAAAACTAGTGATAGAGATAAATTGATATAAAATTCGTTTTTATGATATAAAAATTTGAAAAATATTAAATTTTTTTGTATTGTTAATTAAAAACAAACAATTTTTGAGTGTTGCAATCTCGCAATTTTTTTCCTCGGTCGTTTGTCATTTCTTCTCGTTCCCCCGAAATATGTCATTAATTTTAATTGAAATCTTTTTGCTGTATAAAAGTTGACATGATCCAAGTTTGAGTATGGAAAGTCATTTTTAACGCATTACATTACATTGCATTGCATTACTTTACACATTAGACGGACGCCTAATGCATTTCTTAATAAAACACAATGTAATCAAACAATTTTTAATAAAATCAAATGTAGCTATAATTACGCTATTGAATTGTTCTGTTTTTAATTTAATTGAACTTCAATTGAAAATGAGAAATATAAAAAGTGAAAATTATAATTGCATCCTCTTATTGCAAATATTACAATTTATTAATTTATCGACAAAATTTAATAAAAAAATTAATACGGCAACAATAGTATGAAACTAATTATTCTTCTATAGGAAAACACTTAGGAAACTACTCCAGAAAGTAATATAAAAAAAAAACTTAAAAGAAAGTAATTAAGTAATTAATATTATTTATCTATAAAGAGTAAGAGCCATTCAGCAAAATAGTTAGAGCATCAATAAACGATGAGGAAAACATCCAGAGTATTTTAATCCCAATATAGTATACGAAGACCATGTATTCTTTATGAACTGAATTCGCAGAAGTTTCAAGCTTAAACTGAAGAGCTGAATTAACTAGAAACTACTTATAAACTTATGCCCACGCACGAAATGACTTCTTTTGCCAAAAATAGCAAGACATTAAACTCCTAAACAACACGTAGAAACACCACTTTAACGGTAACAAATCATAAATTTCTAAATACAGGAACCAAATAGTTTTTTTTTAATACCAGATGATAAAAGTTATAACATTTATGTAGAGAGATTTTTTCCTGTTTACTGGCATATATTTAAATTTTGTATCATTTTCTGGATTAATTGAAAATGACTCTAACTTTTGATTCTAGTGAAGTACCTACTTATCCACTTTTTTCACCTTTTTCTTAATTCTAGGTATAATTCTAAGTATAAAAAATTAATACTTTGTTTATTTTTGAATTTTGAAGTACTGCAAAATTTTTCAAAGATCTTTAAAAGAATTAAAAAAAAAATGTGTATCATATTTTGGAACAGAGTGAGGACTTGTTGAATTTTGTCAGCTCTAGTTCTCCTGATATCTACATTTTTAACATTTTAATTTTATATTTTAATTACACAAAACTCGATAAAATCTGAAATATTCTATCGAACCGAGATTGAAGTATTTCGCATGATTTGTTTTAATTAAATTTTTGAGTGCAATAGCTTATTGCGTCCCTTTAAATTTGAAAATATGTTATGGGTTAAAATGTTCCTTACAGAAAAATCCATATAATAAAATATTGTAAGTTGAACTTATTTTTTTTTTAAAGTGAATGAAAAAATTAGATCAAAATATTCTGCTAAATTCAAAAAAGAAAAAACTTCCATTTAGGGATTTTGTTTTATTTAGTTAACTTTGCAAAATAATCCAAACAAATTACAAGTTTAAGCAACAGATTCAAATGAGAAAATTTGTATCACTATTGATTGTTTAAACTTCAAACTAAAGTTGCACCTATTTTAAGCTAGATGCGGTGGACCTTCTTAGTCAACTCTACAACATTTGAAAATTCATTGGCTAAATTCAAGATGGCAAACAATCTGCTAATTTTCAAAAGGCATAGGAGCGCCCCATCTGCTAGAAGCTCCAAACATCAAAGTTTATGATCTTTGGCTTGGTTAGTTCGATTTTAGAGCGATAAATGTTATAGGAAAAGCGTCCCATTTTGGGATCAAAAATCAACTTTATTGACAAATCACTAAGATTGCGTAGTTGGATTCCATCAAATTTTGTTTCTGCAGTTATTTTTTGTTATTTATCGATCAGGATTTGAATGATATTACATAAATTGCACATCCTATAGGCGGCTCCCATGAAAAATGAATTTCGTTAATACCTCATATACTATAAAGATAAAGCTTGTTTCATCGTATTTCTACATCGACTTGGAAAAAAGGAAAGATTTATATTAACAAAATTACCGCAATTTTAGATTAATAAAATCGTAAAATATAGCCAAAAAGCTTTAAAATTTTAATTGCCAATTATAGAATAATATACCGGGTTGATTAATAATCTTAATTTAGTTATAAAATTACTTTGTTCGGCTACCCAATACAATTATGACAATGTTTTAAAATTTGTTTTAAACACATTATACAACTAAAATCTAAAATATATCTTTTTTTAGGATGGAATGATTAAAACCAGATAAGTTTATTAATCTTCGATTATCAAAGATTTTTATAGAAATGTATACCAAAACTTAAGATAGAATGAGTACATTAATTCAGCCTTTTGCAAAATAGTAAAAATTTTCCGAGATTTTCCCTTGGTTTTTATGGATAAATAATAAATAATAAAGAAAACTTAACAGTTCACCCTATAATAATAAATCTCTAGAAAATGTTGAGTATTTAAGTACAATGTATGTAACTAAAACCTATAAGTTACGCACTTACCGTTGGCATCCTTTGCTTCTAATCCTTCGGCTTCCAGCACGATGACACTCAGGACAACGATGGGAGGCTTTTCCTCTCCGGCCAAGTGTAAGAGGCGATAATGCTTGTCGGGGGGAACATCAAAAGCTCTTTGGCCGTAAAGGTACAAGTCTTCTTTGTAGTGTGCATATTGTCCTCCGGGAGCCGGAGCGCCAACCTGAATGAATCGTCACGTAGAAAGAACAGTGCGTACAACAGGAACCGACAAGACAAGAGATAGGAAGTGATTAGTGATGCAACGTGCATTTAGCCTAGCGTTCTAGCTGCACATATTATTAGAAATATAACGAGGCATTATTACTGCACTCGTTTAGGGGTGGTAAAAATGGGGAGAGAATTCTTACGGCATTCGCAATGGTGTAGAGCATTTCGACGTAAAGCCGTTCGCGTTCGGTGTGCGATAAACTGCAGTCGATCGGCGTAATTCCGAAGTCGGATTCGACGTGTCGCACTTCCTGGGCCGCTTTCTCGGCGCGCTGCAGGACGCTCTGTCGCTGGTTCTCCTGTTTCCATGCCAGCGCCGTGAAGCTCTCGAAGTAGGCGCCGTCCACGTCCTGAACTCTGTTCAAACCATAACGACGCCCACGCAAAATAAATAAATAATTTCTTCAACTAACTCAACTCGAGTTTTCACTTTATTATTCGACTTTTTATTTCGCATTTAGATGTTTCGCATGCAACTGTATGATGCATATTGGCAAAGTTTTCACTTTTGCAACTGTTGCCATTGTGTTGGTTATTACAAAGTACTAAGTAGTTTTCCGTTTCGTTCAATCAATTAAAATCAATAATGGATAATATTATATTTTACTTAATAATTATTACTTTCGAACAAATTTAAAGTTGCTTTTCAATTCAGTAATTGTTAATAATGAAGAATGAAATTAAATTTTCCACTTTATTTACCGTCTAATTTTATGATATATTTTACATAGCTATTTAGAGTATAAAATACAATTTAAGAATGATTTATATAAATTTTAATTTAGTAATATTTCCGGTTTAATCGGATTTTCAGCTAAAATTTTTTTTATTTGAAAAACACCTAACAATTTGTTTCGTCATTTTGTTGATTCTTCGGGGTATTTATAATTTTTAATAAATAAAACAGGTGCCGCCGTAAATCAGTTAAAATAAATTGATATTATATCTAACATTATCAATAATTATCACTTTACTCTATTATAAGTAATATTAAGTGATTAATTAATGAAACAATTTAGTCAGTTTTTATTTTTACCATCATAAGTCTTTTTTGTTTCAAATGGATTTAATATGGCTTTTCAGATAAATTTAATTCCACATTTTTGAAGGAATTGAATAATATCAGGTACGTTATTTTCAGAATTTGAATAAACCATTATTAAACTTATAAGAATAAAACGAACTGAAGTGAAATTTTAAATAAATGTAAACTGAGAAATGAAAGAGGCGAACTCCATTCGGTTGTCACTTAGTATTTCATTTCATTTCGTTTCGAAAAAGAAAATTATTAATATTTAGAATTAAAGTTGATGGAAGTAATCACCATTAAGGGTACATATTTTTATTAATAATGTACAAGGTACATATACCAATAAAACTGTCACAAAATTTAATAAGAGTAAATTACTTTCAGCAATTTCATTTTTATAATGAATAGGTACTACAAAAATAATAAATAAGAGTAATATTCGAAGTATTATTCCATTGAAAGGGTAATTAGTAACAAGTATGGAAAAACTAGTAAGTTTAAAAAAGAATTTTGTAGAAAACAATGAGAATTATTTTATGCTTAAAATAAATTTCCATTTATAACTTTAAAAAAATGCAACCTTTTGTTTAAAAATGCTTTTAAATTATTTATGAAAATTACGGATTATTAATTAATAGTAAAGTGTTCATATAAATATTTTATGAATTTAGTAAAACTTAACATAAATTTGTAGTACAAAATTAATGAGTTAATTATTTAGTGCAAAACAGATTGAACTAAACAATAAAATAAATATTAAATCTAGATTAATTATTTTTGGAATACACCAATTCAATAAATTAACAATAACAATCATTTAGATATTTTATAACAATAAAACATAATTATAATTCATTATTGCGATAAAAACATAAAAAAATATTCAATTTGGTTGCCTTAATTTTATTTTGATTTTTGTATTTTAATACGAAAAAAATGAAACAATTTTTTCAATTAAATTGCAACAAGCCATAAAAATAGTTATCGAAAGTTATAAATTTAATGCTAATTTTTATAAAAATTTTAGTTAGGTTTATTAGTAAAAAACTAATAGAAAAAAATAAATAAAAATTTTTTTCGTGTCAAAATAGTGTTTAAAGTACCGACGAAAAGCAAATATTAAGTTTGCCTATAATTTGTTTCGCTTAAAGCCTGCGCCTCCACAAGCTTCATTTATATTACACAGAGCACCTGTTTTAAACTGTGCTAAATTCCTTATAATTTACATAAACGAAACAAAATTTCAGCCAATTTAAAACTGACTTTCTTAAAAGCTATTTATTAAACAGAAACTGATTTTAAATTAACGTTTGTTGTAATTCCTACTGCTCTTTAATCAGTTTAGTTTTATTTGTTTTTTCTATAGTTAATTTAAAACAAAATATTTTAATTTATAACGTGTGGTTTGTTCAATTTAATATATTTCATTTTGCAATAAAAAAAAAAAAGAAAGCGAGAAATAAATAGTACACTAAAAACAGACTGCTAAGAAGTTGAATTTTATTTCAAGAATCTTCATTCAAAAATATTCAAAAATTTTGTACCACCTCTTGGTGATTTTTTTAAGTATTACTATTTTTTGTTAATTTCTAGGCCAAACAAGTAAAACACAAATAAAAGGTATTCATGTTGAAACTACAGTTTTTAAACTTTGGCAAAAGAATAAATTTAGCATATTACCAAAATTTCTCAAAGTCAGTATTTAAAAAACTAAAAAGAGACTCCGTGATGGTTTTGATGGGAAATATAATCGTTTTGAAAGGCCTATTAATGAAAACAAAAATTAATTTATTGTGTTTTATAGAGCACAGATCTGCCAAAGCCAAAAAGTAGAGTTACCTTTATACTTCCGCAAGCCACTGTATAAAGTGGGTCAAATTGGAAGTCTCTATTGAGGATGTGACAAGTAAGGCTTAGAATAATTATTCTTTAAATTTTGTGTTAGTTGACTTTAGGTTATGATTAGTGTTTTTTTTTAATTATTCATAATTTTTAAATTTAATTTTACTAAATTTTAATTTGTTTTTGGCTACAAATATTTTGTTTTAAAAATTATAAGTATTTTAAGTCATAGTTATTAAGAACCAGTAACTTTTTTTATTTTTAGGGGAGTTACAGTTGCGAGTTACCAAAAAAGTTGTTACTTTTTATTAATAACCTTTATAAAGTTTATTTTTAACTTCGAAATGTCGATTGAAAAAATCTGATAACGCCATATTGGTTTTTGGGAAAAATGACTTCGATAATGTGCTATTTGTTTTTCTCCAGCACTAACATTTGTCGAGATCC
>JASKGO010003257.1:0-14886 GCA_030556065.1 Holobus sp. GC000080 | reverse complement strand
TATCAGCTGATAAATAACAATTTCGTTATTCAGTTTAATTTAAGCAAATAAACTACTAAAAGAAATATAAACAATGTGAACGGTAAAAGTGCGTTCAAAGATCAGAAAGCATGTCTCGCCCTTCCCTGCAGGACGTGTTCCTGCTGAAACGTCTTATTGAGAACATCAAAATCAAGATTTGCACAAGGGTTGAGAATGGGGTGAAACAACTGATTGCCTTAGTGACTGAGTAATGCTTTTTCATCTAGTAGTATTCAATTTTTAAAGCAGTTCTTATTTCAGAAATGGTCATTTGGTGTTACACTATACATTTGGTGAATTGCCTGCAGTTGTTAAAAACATTCCATGGCTTGAAGAATCAGCAAAGTCCATTCAAGCGATTTGTTTCGATCCTACAGCTACTTGGTTATTATTAATCAGTATGTGCTTATACTTTGGGTATTATTTTGCGGTAAACGTGAAATTTTATAGCCTTGGAAGGATCTCTATACATCATTCCTGCATTGAGTTTAGTGGACAGAAAGCAAAAAGTAGACTGCAAGTGGTCTGTGAATGATTTCACTCAATTCCCCAAACATCCCAATCTACCAGAATCAAAACCTATCAGTGCTGTGTGGTGGCAAACACTGGATTGCAATCAAAATGCCTTTGTAGGCTTTGAAAATGGATCGATAGCTTTAATAAGTTTAACTGATGGTAAATGCCTGAGTGTGAGTGCTGTGAGTGAGGCAGCTAGTCATTTACATATTTGTCAAGATAATTCCTTGGATACTACCTATTTATTGGTAAGTTGAAACGGTTTAAATAACTGTTTGATTAATGCACCACTTACACAAATTTCTATTGACTTTTGGGAATTTACATGGAGAAATCGTGGATTTTGTTTTCAGCCTCATAATTTCATTCTCTTGTAGTTAAAAGAGTTCATCTCAGTTGAACATTTTTACATTTTAAGCTTTGAAATAGAACAAAATCCAATTTCGCGCTCTTTTTTTCCTGTTTTCTCCTAATAATAATACCTGTGTTCAAATCGTAGACCAACGATTGCGTTTGTTTCAATGTGAAACTTTCAAATGAAAGTTGCAGAAACTATAATCATTGGTTAAACATTTGAACCTACTGATTATTATTGTTTGATTGCTGCTAAGCAACTAAAATAAATGTCCTCATTGTATGTGACAAATGAATTTGTATTTTTGTAGATAAACGGTGATAATGGACATCAGTGGCGACTGGCTTTAGAACACAAATCCACCGGTTACTCGTTTCCGCACGATTCGAATAATTCCGTTGAGGAATGTTCGAAGTCGCGTCTGCATAGTTTGAAACAAATGGGCGTCGATAAATTGAATTCCTTGAAGCAGCGAATAGTGGAAGGTAAACCGGCAAGAAGGAATAGTCAGACGAGTGAATCGAACAGTGAATCTTCTCATTCGGATTCGTCGTCGGTGCCTGAACCTCTTCCGCATCTCAGAGACACGTACTTTTCAACGCAACATGCTCGCCATCGTTATCTCTTTTGTGCTTTTTATCGTCCTTCTAGTCTTCTTACTGTATGTTTTTGTATCGTTTTGTTTGATTTTGTTGTTAAAGGTTTTGCTTAAAGGTCCACGGAGTAGACATTGAAACAGCTCCTCTTTTTACGTACAAATTACCTCCGAAGACAGAATTTATTTTACTCACCGACCGTTTGATATTTGGAATCGATGAAAGCTATCATAATGTGTTTGTAGTCAGTACCCATTTTTCGGAGTGTTCACTCGAGGGAGAAACGGTGAGTTGTTCTTGAATTTTTAATTAATTACAATTTCACTTTCTTAAAGCAACAATAATGTAGATAAAAGCCATGAACGATTTATTTTTAATTGATTAGGAGGATCTAAATTCCAAAGACTTAATTTTAATTTTATTGCGCGTGCAGTGAGCCATTTGAGTAATCGCTAGTTATACTTTTCGGACTGAAATGCGGCCGTGAAGTGCATATTTTCGGACCGCATTGGAAAAGAATACAGGATGATCGATTGAACCCATTCGTTAAAATATTTTTAAATATGTTAGAAGTTTATAATTATCACTATTGTATTTTATCCATGTTTCGAGTTGTTTATTTCAATTTTCAAGACGTGGCACTTCCGGTTATTCCGAAAAATTTTGTAATTATTCTTTTTATTGAGCCTTAAAATAAAGTAAAATATGTTGGTACCAATTCAATTGTTATGTCTTAAAAACTTTTTTTAAGGATTTAATTTTGTATTTTCAAAATTCAAAAATTGTGTTTTCAATGTTATGTACCAAAATTTTATAGTTTTTATTCAAGTTATGACACAATACTTCTAAAATTGTTAAATTTGCAAAGTAATCTTTTATTCTTATAACATTTTAAATTAATTTTCAATATAAATTTTTAATTTGTAACATTCAAAATATCAAAGTTGATCAAGTGCGGAAAATATTTCAAGTCTTTTAGCCCGTTGAAAATGGTCATAACAAAAAGAAAAAATGGTCTATGTGTAATAGATTTCCCCAAACAATTTACCGGCCATTTAAAAAAGATTTCCTGTACATTGCGGTTTAGTAAAAAGTGGAAAGAAGTTATTTTAATGTATGCAGTTTGTTTTTAGACATTTTTTTTTCGATCACTATGCATTTTTTAATTACATAATTTAAATTCCTGAAAACCCACTTATTATTAGTTTTAATAATGTAATAATGGTAGAATTTTTACAAAGGAATCAAAATATGAAATAAAAATTGTTCTATCCTATGAAATTAAAGTAAAGTTTGTAATAACTTCCGATAATACTGATAATGAGGAAAATTTCATTGAATTATTTTGTAGGAATTCAATGAAGAAGCATTGGTTTCAAAGTTTTGCTTCGAGGACGAACAAATTTTGCAAATATTTAAAATAACAGACACCACCATAATTAAAACCAAAAATAACGACAACAAAAAAGACAAAACTTACGTCCTTCCCAAATCACTCGAAGAAGCAAATCTTCCCAAGTACAGAATAGACACTTGCATTGTTGTAACAACTTCGGCAGTTTATAAATTGATTTTCAGGTATGTTACATTCATTTTCCTCTTCCATAAGCATTAAAATTACAAATGTTTATATTCGTAGCACACCGCCTGTTAAAAGGTTTATAAATTTAGTTATTACCCCGGAATCGAATCTCGTGAAGGCGGAAAAATTAGCCAATGTTTTCGGTTTAAATATGCAGCAACTTCTAGAAATCTGCGGCGATTTGTTAATGGTAAACCACTCATACCAATCGGCCCTGATGTTGTACAAACAAGCGAAAGTACACATTCTGAAAAGGGTTTTAAAATTGGCTATAACGGCCGACTGCAAAGCTCTTTTAAAGTTCATAAACCTATGCTTGTCCTCGAGCAAAGTGGATATGTCGATGGCCACGAAAATCCACATTGGAAATTTGGCAGTAATGGCCCATACTGAATTAGTTTTAAGAAATTCCGGACCTACCAGATTGTCCTATACTAAGGATTTTATGTAAGCCCGTTTTTAAATGTTTTATTATTATTTTGTTAATGTTTGATTATATTTTTGACAGGGCTTTCTTGTGCTATGAGGAATATTACGATCAAGTATTGGCCGTTAATGTTGCTTGCCAAGCTGGCCACTGGAATGTCGTGGCATTATTGGCCAAAAGTAGAGGCTTGCAACCGGAAGTGATAGCTGCTTTGAGTCAAGTCATTCAGTCTTGTCACAACATTCGCGAAACTGTTGGTCAATTTCTGTATGCTCTTAGCGAGCCAAGTCTATCTCAAAATCTTCTGATTTATTCCACGTGCTCGATTCCTATATTAACGTACATTAGGGCTCATCTCCACGAGTTCAACGTGTCTATTTTGAAACGCTTCTTTAAACAGTTAGATCCTAGTCAGCCTGCGGTTCTTCCGATAGTTTCGAAAATGTTCCTACAGAGTAAACAATCGAATGGGGATTTGGAGTCAACGTTGGATTCACTAGAGTTTGATTTGACCCTTGGAAATATTGTGATTAAGGATTTTTTGGAGACCTTTATTATGGTAGCTCTGCATTTAATTGAGAAAACTGGTGATTCCACGTAAGTTTTTTTTTTTTACTTCTTTATCAAATGATTTTCATTTTTCCTCAACTCCTGTACAAATTTTTTAAAAGTTTCGGAATACTCTTTATACATTCGAAAAAAATGATTAGAACTATTTCGATATCACTTTTAGTTCCTGAGTTTTTCAAATAATGTTTTTTTATTACTCCAGTTCGAAAATAAGTGTTCCCCAAAAATAATAATTTTAGGAGTGGTACTCGCAGTGAAATAAAGAATTTCACGGAATAACATGTTAGAAGTTGAACATCAAAAATTAAATTCTCATAATAATTTCTTCGAATTTACAAATCCAATTTGTTGTGACCATTGTTACTTTTTTAACACCACTATTAATTCCTTTATTTCTCGGCTTTCTAGCTTTTGAAATAAGAAAGAATCAGTCGAATACTTATTTTAGAACCGAAGCAATGATGTTTTTTATGTTACGAAAGCCGGGAAATTTAGCCTAGTAGTAAAATTTGTCAAATTAAATATCTCGAGAAAAAAAAAAGATGCAAAATGGTTCTGGTGGGAAATTAAAGCCCTAATATGAAGAAAATCAAGCATATTTTGAGAAAAAGTAAGGAAAAATCTACAAAAACAAAAAAATGGGGTGGAGAGTGTCCTTAAACTTATTTTATTTGCTTTAACTTATTATTTACCAAGAGATCCTATGATATAAAATTTATCTTTTAGGTACAATATAAATTTATTGGAGAAAATAGCTACGCAAAAGGAGTTCAATTCCTCAGCAGAAAAGTTGCACACATTTCCTGCTTTAAAACATCTCAGTTGCGGCTACGAGCACGCAGCGGTAATCCGAAATAATTCCGTGTACACGATGGGTCTGGCCACCGCTGGCTGTTTAGGCATCGGTCCCCTTCTCACCCAAAGCAGTGGTCCCAAAGTGGTCCAAACACTAGTCGACCTGAAAGTGAAAGCTCTGAGTGTCAGTTGCGGTAGAAAGCACACGCTCGTACTTACCGATTACGGAGTTTATAGTTGGGGATCCAATAATTATGGCCAACTAGGACTCGGTCATTTCGTTCAGGAGAGTCCCTATCCGCAAATGATAAGCTCTTTTTGTGATAAACATATTGTTGATGTCGGCTGTGGCCAGTACCATAGCATGGCGCTTACTTCCTGCGGTGAAGTTTTCACCTGGGGCTGGGGCGTCCACGGTCAATTAGGTCACGGCAATAGCGACAATCAGTACGAACCAAAACTACTGGACTTTTCTACCCAAGTGATGCAAATTGCCGGTGGACACGCGCACAGTATTATTCTGGCTGTAGATGGTAAGATTTATGGTTTCGGATCGAATTGCTTTGGTCAACTGGGCAGTTGTAACGTGGACAGTTCGAAAACAACAAGACCCATTTGGATTCTGATTATGCCTGATATTTATACTCCTGTAGAGAAGATATCCACAGCGTATTTCCATAATGTAGGTTTTGAACTCATCTTAAATTGTGGAAGAATGTGTTTACTAATGGTTTTTGTTATAGATTGCCATTAGAGCTGATCAGGAAGTATTCATTTGGGGAGCCAATCCGCAAGAGGTGCGATTAGCGCAAAGCAAGTTTAGTCAGAGATTGAATGAATTTGGCAGCAAAGCGTACGAGCCCTGGAAAGCTAGTCACAATATTTATTCGAGTCGACAGCAGCAACGCGCTATTGATGATGTGGCTGCTGGATATAGGCACAATGCCATCTTGCATGGAGGAAGATTGCTTTGGGGACGCGGTCGCGATGGAGATTTAGGTGAAGCCCGTGTAAAAGAGCACGATTTTTCCAATGCTCTTGGCCAGAAGTTTACTCAGGTTTCATGTGGTTCCGATTATATTATGGCCATCGACCAAAGCGGAAAAGTGTTTGCTTGGGGCAGCAATAATATGGCTCAAGTAAGTCAAATTTTCCTTTCTTTCCTGATAAGCTACATCGCAATGGGCACTTGTAATTTCTACAGGGTGGTCCATATTTACGGTTAAATTCACCGAATAAACTGTGCAATATATTTAATTTTTCTTGACAATCATATCAATGTTGATGAAAACTACAATTAATAATTATTTTTAATCATACAAGGTAATCTGTTACAAAAATTGCAATGGATTGGTAGCATTTCGGTTTACCTACCAATATTTTATTAATATTTCTGGAGCATTTTTGTAAATTCTACCAGGACATCGAATTTTATCAGAATTAAAATAATTTTTAAATGTAACAGTAACTCAATGTATTTTATAACAACGTTTCTAAAACTGTATAAAGTTGAAAGTAAATTTGCATAATATTTTACAATTAATAATAGCTATTTTTAATCAATTATTTAACATAATTTTTTTGCGTATAACTATCACTAAATTGCATTGTAATTTTTTTAAATCGCATAAAAACATCGCAAAATCGAAAATTTTACCATTTCTCGTTCTGAAATCACTACCTTTCATAAACTAATTATTAAAAATGAAAATTTTGTTCATAAACCTAAATAATACGATTAAATCGTTGTTTCTGAACGTTAAAATTATTTTATAGAGAAGAAAAAACTAAGACTGTGAGAAGAAAATGAAATTAAAATTGCTTTGAATGGTTTAAGCTCAATCTTCTATATTCTTTTTGGAATTTTATTAATAAAACTTGTTAAATTTACTTATTATGTAGGTCTAAATTTGACATTACTTTCGAATTGAAATTCCGATATTGGTTTAATGTTCATTTAGTAATCGGAGTTCATTGATATTTTATGCAAGACCTAAATAAATTCAAAATCAAACAAAATATCTTATACAAAAAATCTAATAAGGATTCTTTAATGTGCAGACAATTTTGGGCAAACCTTATGAAGAACAACGCCAATCGGACGGCAAAGTACTGATCTTCAAGAACACCAAACGCGTCGTAAAGATACCTAGCACCGTTTCTGGAAATGGCGAGGGATATCCAATCGAAGTGCCCGGCATTCCTTCACCGTCGATCACCTACAACACATCAGATTTGCGTTCAAATGAGTCACGGTACAAAAACCATTTGATGTACCTTTCAGATGATAATGAATTCAAACCGACATTTCGACCACCTTCTTCGCGAAGAAACTTCGATCCGAGCTTCGTCGAACTCGTACCTAATATCAGCTTAACACAAAAGATGCTTCATAACATTCTGGAAGCTTTTTCGGGTTTCTATGACAATGAATTGATCCTAACGAAGTGCTTGCAACTGAACAATTTGCAAGCCGCTAGTAAATTAGCCATGCTAGATGACCATTTCGGCGATTCATTAAATTATCAATTGAAGGCTTTCAAGTGTTACATGGAAACGTACAGTTTGAACTTGGATTTGCAGTTGAAAAATGAAGAGTATGATATTAATTTGATGATGGGTGATCTGTGTCCCAAGTCGGAAAAGATTGAATTCTCTGGAATTAAATTTGAGTTTACATCTTTGAGTAACTCGTCTGGAAATATTTTAAGCACGAGTTCTTCTTTGGACAGTATCCAGCAATGGGGTGATGATCCGGACCATCAAGGAGGACGCGAAAGCCCTTGCGAAGTGACCGATTTAGACGTAAAGCAGTCGGTGTCGCATTACGTGCAATCAGTCAAGAACGATAATGTACCTTGTATCACCAGCATGGCAAATCTGGCTGAAAAGCCGGTTTTAAATTGTGATAAAACAGTGGATATCGAATACGAAATCGGTTTGCTGATCAAAGATTCGAAAACCAAAGAAATGGTACAGATGGCCGCAATAATTGTCGAGTTTTACATTAAGAAAACGTACACTTCGGAGAACCACATTCTGATGCAGAATATTCTGCTGAAATGCATTGAATTCTGGTTGTGCAATAACCTTCCCATTAGTATCTTGGAGATAATCCTGTTGAAAAATATGGATAAGTATTTCTACCCGCTATCAATTCTGCTCTTTTGCAAGAACTTCAACAATAATCTGAATGATGAATTGGTGCAGAATGGCTTGTTTCATCAAAAAACCAATTCCGCCGGTTTTCTAAAGGAGTTTTCTACTAAATTCTGTCTTCATCTGTGTTCTTTGGTACTGGAAAATGTTAACAAAGCGTAGGCCATCTGAATTTGTTATGATATTAGGAAGTCTTTAAGTACATAATTCCAAATGCTGATAAATTAGACCAGTATCGTTTTTTTTAAGCGACGTGATTTTTAATGTGTTTTTTACTTATTTATTTACGAATTTTATAAATCCAAAAATAGTTATTGTTTATTGATTTTATTGTTATAGGAAAAAAGCATTATAGAAATTTAATTTTAAAATGGCCGCCTCAAGCATTGTTTGTCGATGTTGCTAATCAATCACCAAAACAAATATAAAGAACTGCTTTTTTAACAAATAAAACTCTAATGTAAACAGAATTTCAACCACATTTCTACTTTATAAAGGTGGAATTTTTGATTTGGCAGTTAATGGTTACCCCAAATAAATTATGAAAGTTTTACAATTTATTTAGATCATATTTAAATATACCTGTTTGGGACATTGTTAAATTGTTACTTATTTCCTGTGCTCAATAATATTCATAAAATTATCAAGAAAATCGAAGAGTTTCAGTTTTTTCGGGAATAATTTGGATGGGACATGCGATTTTTTGAACGGATATAAATTGAATTGACTAATTCTGATTATGGAATTTCCGTATTTAAAAATTTAGAAGTTAAACATAGTATACGCTTTGTAACCACCCTGTATACGATTTTCCAAAGCAAGAATGGAAGTGTGAACTCTTGTTTCCTTATTTTTAAGCCGAAGAAAACAAAACAAAAACACTAGTTTTCAGAAAAGGCATTGAACAAACAATGTTTGTGGTAACCATTAGAAGAAATGAACAATTAACTTTTTTATTATGCTTTTTCGTTCTCTTAATAGTATAAAATCTGTACAATTAAAATGCCATGTTAAGAATAATTTACTTTGTTATTTTAAGTAACTTTAAACCATAGAAATTGTATTATACATTTTAAGACATAGAAGCCGCTTTCACGAGTTATGGGATTTTCTAACCAACTAATCAAATAGATCAAACCTAATGTCAAAAATCAAATACTTCTAACTTTTTTATTTATATTGCCATTTGATGCGTGGAAGACGGTACAACATTTTTTCCTACTCCCTATTTTTCGAAACGATAAAATACCTAAGTGGTAATTGTCAATGAGGAGTATCTTTTAACATTACATTAGCAGAAAAAAATAACGTTTAATTTCCCATGTAATTCCTTATGGTCGGATGGAAAGTGCAACACCCTGTATACTATAATGTCTAATACGATTTTTATGCTTAAAACCACCTTAAAACTGACTTAAAATCTATATTAGAAAATTGCTTCCAATTCATTTGTTGTAATTAAAAATGTATTTATTAAGATCTTTGAATATTCAAGTAACAATGTTATTATAATTAATAGCAAGAAGTTATTTATTTGGGCAAGAATATTACAAGTCTTAAAGTAACAGTAAAACTAATGTAATAATAAAATGTATAAATGTCTTATATCTTTACAGATGGATGTCTCTTTAAAATACAAAATCAAAAGTGGGTTTTCCTACAAACAAGTCATCATCCAGTTCATCAAATGAATGTGAAGGGAAATCATTGTCTGGAGTTGGTATTTGCAAAACAAATGGATCTAATTCAATTGTGGTTTCGTCTTTCAAAGGAGCAGGTGACATAATTTCTCTAACTGAAGTAAAGAAATTAAATAGCTGGCTTCTGGAATGTCGGATTTTCGGATCTATGATGTCTTGATAAGTATCTGAAACATGATTTATAATTAAATTGGGACTACTTTGTTAAGGAGGCTTTTACCTATTTGATGAGTATATGAACATTCTTCAGTCATTGATTCTAGAAAGTCTTCAATGACCTGTTGTTTCTTCACTGATGCTGGAGTGACACTGGCATCACAAAAAAGCTTGTGGTTCTTTTGAATAGCAAGTTTACCAATCTGTGGTGTAAGGCATTTGTTGTTTACATCTCTGTCCTGAAACGCCTTTCTCGCACTACTGATGGCGGGCTTCCGCATGACGGATTCTAAATCTGTAACAAATGCAAATATTACATATTTCGCAATTTTTATTCTTTTGCCGGCATGTTAAATATGTATATTTTGATTTACTCACTTTCTTGGTTGTTCATGCGAATAATAGGTGTGGAAAACATTTTCTTGGCAGGTTTTTTAACTAATATGAGGGCACAGGCTGTTGCAGTGATTAATTGAAGTTTACAAGTCAGACAATTTAAAATCTCTGAATGTGTAACATGTGATCGACATCGATCAAACCTAAAACCCAACGGTCATTCATTATTGTAGTAAAATTACAGAGATGTCACTGTGTGTTAGACAGATAAAATATATATACAAGGTCTTTTTCTTGTTAAGGAAATTGAATAATCGACCCTTTGTTATTTCCTCCCTAATTTGAAGTAAACCAAAATTAACATAATTTTATGAAACAAATAATAGGTTGAAAATTTAAGTAGAAAAAGAACTGAATTTCCATCTTCTATATATATATATTGCTAAAAGTAATCTTTCAAAATGAAAAAAAAAATACCCTGTACATTGAAAATAAGTAAAGTCTTGTAATCATTGTACAACCAATGGTGTCAATTGTTCCATACAAAATAACATAAAAGATTCTCGCTCATTGGCTACATTTTTGAGAACTCAAACGTAACGCTAAAGTGAGCGGGAAGAGAACTAAAATTAATTGAATTGAAAAACAAAACAACGGTTAGTTTCCAGTACGGTTCCAGTTAGTTTTGTAGATACTGTGTTTGTATCGTCTTCTTGTTTATCTGTTGATTAAATGACAAATTCGATAAATATGGATAAAAGCATAGAAAATCCGGAATTGAAGCTAGATCTAAAAGGACATAAACAGGCTATTACATCAATTAAGTATAGTCCTGTCGGTGGAAGTCTAATTTCAAGCAGCAAGGACCATAATGTACTCATATGGAATATGGAATCTCCCGATAGAGTTTACAAATTCTCTGCACATTTGGGCTCTGTTACAGACGTAGACTACACATTGGACGGCAGACACTTTGTGTCTTCTTCAGCAGATCGAACGATTCGCATATGGAGCAGCAAGCTTGTTGGTAAAACCAGCGAACTTGGCAAACATGAGAAGGCTGTAAACAGTGTGCACTTGCGTTACGACGACCAGAAGCTTTTGTCAACGTCCAACGACAAATCCATCAAATTATGGGATGTACAGCAGAAACGGTTTTTGCACTCTTTAGTTGGACATAGCCATTGGGTAAATGGTGCTCAGTGGACTTATGATGGGAAATTAGCTATTTCCTGTGGCGAAGACAAGAAAATCAAAGTATGGGATGTGGAAAATCAACTTTGCATTCATACATTTCAAATGTCAAGTAATATTGTTTTCTATTTATTGGGTTTTCCCGGTTCTTGAGTTTTTAATTTTTTTTTTTTTTCATGTTTATACAATTATTTTACAGGTGCTGCTAATAAAATTTCCCTGTTTGGCAATTATATTGCTTGCGCCATGGACTCTGGATCCGTTCGCATTTTGGATATTTGCAATAAAAAAATGATGCAGCATTACAAGTTGACTGGAAGCTGTACTGCAGTCTCTTGGTACCCAAATGGAAAGTTTCTTATTGCTGGATTCGGTGATGGTAAAATGAGGGTGATTGATACAATGGAAGGACATCCTCTGTATTCCATTGAAGTAACTAATCATCCAGTTCCAATTAATGCAGTTGCCTTTGATAAAAGTGGAGATCACTTTGCCTGTTCAGCAAATGAAAGTGTTTTGGTAAAGATTGTTATATTTTCTAAAATTTCCTATTTTTAATTATTTTTTGGCTTTTTTGTTCCAGATATGGAAGAGTAACATTATTAATGATGAACTTGAATTTAAGAGTGATTCCTATTTGTGATAATATTTACTTTTACTACTAACTATTCGTTAATTTTACTAATAATTTGATTCTTTGAAAATTAATTTTATATATCTTTTTGAATAAAAACTATGTACATTATGTTTGAAATATAATACCATGATAATACCCGTATTCCCAAAAATTCCATGGCATTTTTGATTCTTGAGATAAAAACTTGGTAATTTGATCATTCATATTATAAAAAGATAAAAAGTTTAACTTGGTAATTTGATCATTCATATTATAAAAAGTTTTGAGTGTTTACGGGCAACGATCATATCACACTGATCCGCCGGTTCTCGTCCGATCACCGAAGCTAAGCAGTGTTGAGCGTGGTCAGTACTTGGATGGGTGACCGCTTGGGAACACCACGTATCGTTGTTCTTTTACTACTTTTTCCGAAATATAACGAATGAGATTAAAATTTTTTTGGTTGATTGCTATTTTCCACTTTTTCCGAAAATTTTAGTAAATATAATCAAGTTTCTATAAATATTTTGTGGACCATTTAATTTAACATTGTCTTCTTTTTAATTTTATCTTGCAAACTAAATTGCTTTTTAAACTGATAAAATATGAATCGTTGAACTACTAAATAAAACTTTTCTCATATATTTTTAAACGCCCAACCGTCCCATTAAAAAAATCTTTTTTTGGTGTTTTCACTTAAAAATATCATTTCTTCACAATTTTTCTGAAAGACCCAGTAAAATGGGCAAAATTATAATAAATATTTCATAAATAAATATTTAATGCATTTGGGCACATATCTCAGCTATAATAATTAAAAAGATTTATTTAATTACCGACAAAAATAAGATTGATAATCATATTAATTCTTAATTTTTTTGAAGGTTCTCAATTGAAAACTAATGAACCAAGTCAAAAAATCTTTCTGTGTTGAACAATATTACCATAAACAAAAACAGTGAAGGCCGGCAATTTGCCAGATCTTTAAATTTGTTTGATTTTATTCCCGGAGTTCATTATTTTTATTTATTGTTTAATTCAAAGAGATTGAATTACAATTCACCACCACCACGTGTCGTCCTTTTTGAACTATTTACTTGTCACCATAAACTCCACGGTTCGTTGTCCTTTTTAAACTATTTACTTGTTACCATAAACTAAGTTATATTATTTAATTAGTCATTTAGTTCTTGAAAATCAAATGTAGGCGGGAATATAAAAATGTTAATTTTTATAACAACATAAATATCCGGTATTGCGCTTCCTTTGCCACCTTAGGGAATTACATGGAAATTAAACTTTATTTTTTTCCATACTTCCGATTATATTTTTTCGAAACGATAAAATACCTAAGTGGTGTGATAGTAATCATTTTCATTTTCGAAGCTCGGAGATAATTCATGAACAGCCATCATATCACCTATTTTGTAACAAATTATAACCGATTTGAAATACATTGTTTTATTATTTATTATCGTTATTAAACAAAATTATTTTGTGTTAAAAATGCGGTGACATCACATTTACGGAATTCCTAACTCAGCTGATGCTTGCCAACTCTTTCGCTCTCCAGCAAGAGTCCCAATAATTTCGCAATCTTTGGTCTTTATTGGCGCAAAAGTCCTTAAAGTCTTTAAGCAGTTTCATTTGAAACTTGTTGTCAACGCCAGGAAACGAACGCCACCTCCGACTAATCATATGATTCCAAGACCAGAGGAAACCCATCTAAAAAACGGTTAAATTTTACAATACTTAAAAGAGAATCCCAAAATCATGCTATTTTTATTACCTTTCTTGTATTGTCATAATCGTCCTTATTTTTGCCACTAACATGTCTGGTAATGTAAGCTTCGTGCGGGCTAGGCATAACGTCTGCATGATAATTGTACTTCCTTGAAGTCTTCTGACGACTCATCGACATCACTCTTTGCCTTGAACGAGGCGCAGGACACGCAATCAGTATGAACACGGTACCAGTACAATGAATGTACTGATGCTCCTGTGTTTGGGCCACATTTTGCGGTTCCATAAGACAAGACATAAAGCCGAATCTTGCAATGATGGCTTCTTGTAGCAAAAACAATCTTTCGGAAGCAGTCTCTTCGCGGAATTCGTTGAATAATGGCCCAGCTCCTTCTAGACATTTTATATTCAAAGGAACAAATATTGGTCCACGCAGCGGGTCCGATTTGCTCGAATAAGGTAAAGCAAGTGGATCATGGGGAATCGGTATCATTTGCAGTCCGCATGATTGGGCGGCTTTTCTGGCCCAACTGTTTAGCTAAAAAACCAAAATTAAAACTACTACAAATAATAATTTAGGGAAAATATTTACAAGTTCTGCAACAATGGTTCCGGAAGCAGTCAACCATTCCACAACCAATTCGTAGGCTTGATCAGGCCGGTAAACGGTTTGGTACCGTGCGTGGCCCCATTCAACTCGGTCGCTTTTGTTAAAGACATCAATTTCCAGGTGGGTCCTTTTATAAAGAGGAACTAAAAATAAAAATATTTATTAACTAAGTTGTTAAGTCCAACAATTAAATAATCAAACCAAATTTGCTATTATGTAGGTAGAATATAAAGTGTTTCTTTTTTACTTATTTTTTTGATTAATTTTTGTTTTTGTTTTTTGTTTCAAAAAGTATCGGTAAAATACTTTATACATTTTTTAAATACAATTATGATGCTTTAAATGTAGCCGAACCACACTATCGCTTAACATTTTACATAAATGACCAAAATCATTACACAGGCCTGCAACGATTTTGGTGCCGGAGATTTTAGACCTGATTTTAAGTATGTCTTACATGGTGATATCAAAAATGTCACCTGTTTTATTCCATCAGCTCTAGTTCGCGAG
>JASKGO010003256.1:0-21527 GCA_030556065.1 Holobus sp. GC000080 | reverse complement strand
CGGCCGGCAAGATATGGGTAGTGGTGTTTGGGTAGGCATCCCCATCACCATGGCAGAAGGACCTTCGGGTCGATAGCCTCCCTGTGCTCAAAGCACAGAAAAAGTACATTATATATATATATATAGAAAAAAAGCTCTTTAAAAACATTTCTATAAACTTTATCCAAACTTTACAAAACAAAAAAAAAATCATTAATCCACCTAAGTGAATAAGTTGACCTCCCTTTTCAAATTACAAAAAATACAATCATTTTTTTATTTAATATACTAAAAAAAATCAAATGTAATTACACACTATAAGGCTTAAGTGAATTGCTGGAAAATTCGCGACCATTAGAAGAGTGACTAATATAAAAAATGCGAACAATAAAAAAATTACAAATAAAAAATGGAATATAAAAGATTATCGTAATTAGTGCCAAACCAGAATTTCCGGTTTGATTCAATTACATCCCACCACTCACCTCACGGTCCGTCCAACTAGTTCTTTATCTATAAAAATACGCTTATAAAGCTGAACGGTTTGTGCGATTCCGTGACACTAAAGCTGCAAAAATGGCCCTGATAGCATTATTCTCTGTGTTTGCGTTTCTTTTTTTGAGCGCTCAAGCCGAGATCCCGGCTGTTAAACTTTCGTCCGGTGATTCGATGCCTATAATTGGATGTACGTATATTTTTACTTTTCTTCATCAAGAAATTTTAATTTAGTTTTTTTTTTGTAAAAAAAAAAATTAGTATAAAAAATTAAATATAATTTAAAAATGGATCTGATAAAATTAAATTAGATATTGAAAATAATTGAGTTTCCCTCTACTAAATATAATATCAAAATGAAACCGATAAATTAATATTAAAAATAATAATATAAAAATGAAACTGATGAAATTAATTAAGTTTGGAATTTTCAGTTGGTACTTACATCATCAGAGGACAGGACCTTGTAACCAACACATTGGATTTGGCTTTGCAGGCCGGATATCGTTCATTTGGTAATTTTTCAAATTACTTTTTTGGATTTTCCACTTTTAATTTCGATTGTTTATTTTATTGTTGTGCTCCTTTGATTGTAGATACTGCAATTATTTACCAGAACGAGGCGGAAATTGGAAACGCTTTGCAGCAATTGCTCCCCAAATACAATTTGACTCGAGCTGATATTTTCCTCACTAGCAAATTTCGTAAGTTTTTCTTTTCTTTTATTGAATATTTTCGTTTATTTGTTGTATTTCCTTTTTTAATTGTTATATTTTGAATTATTTAGCTTAATTAATATACTTTTTAAATGCCTTTATGTTTTCTAAAGAATTTTAAATCCTATTTAAGTCGTTTTTAAAATGGCAAAGCAAATGACTTGTCTTATTTAAAAAAATTTTGTTAATGTCAAAGGAAATTATTAAAATTATTGATGTTTAATAATCAAATATTGTGCCTTTCATTTATTTAAAAAATTATCAATGAAAAAAAAAAAATGGTTAAATTAATGCAAAAATATTTTAAACAATTTTTTTCATTGATAATTATTTAAATAAACGTAAGAGGGATCAAATTAAAAGGTTCACTTTTGATTAAATATTACTTTTTGCTCTTTTGAAACTTTTATTCTTTATTCAATCAAAAAAAAAAGTTTAATAAATACTAAAAATAATAAATTAATTTGGTTTTAAAATAATATCAAAATTAATTAAAAATCTTAATTTCATTTTCCAAAATTATAACTCAAGCAATACATTTAAAAAAGAAACATTTTTTATTTATTTTGAAGCTCCTCCTGGTAACGATCCCAAGAAAACCACTCTGGAAAATTTGGAAGCATCTTTGAAACGACTGCAGACCGATTACCTGGACCTGTATCTAATCCACTGGCCAGAGCCTCAAAGTAACCAAAACCACACGGTGGTTCGCGACGAAATCTGGCAAGCTTTGGTCGACGCGAAGAACAAGGGACTGGTCAAGAACATCGGCATCTCCAACTTTGACGTCAGACACGTCAACGAACTTTTGCAAAACACCCATGGAGTCGTTCCGGCTGTGGACCAGGTAATCAATCATCATCCATCAATCAATCAAATAATAAAAGAAAACAACGTAACGTGAAAAAAACTTTTTCTAATATACTTTTTTTCTTTTCAATCTAAATTTGAAAACAAAACAAAAACACTTAGGTTGAATGGCACCCGCATTACCACAGAGACGATCTTCTCAAGCTGTGCCAGGATAATGGCATTTTTCTGCAAGCATTCTTCTCTTTGGGCGGCGATCAAAACAAGCAGAGTCTCTTGACGAATCCAGCGGTCGTTCAAATTGCTGAGAAATTGGGGAAAAGTCCAGCGCAGGTTTTGCTCCGTTGGGCTGTGCAAAGGAACATCGGCGTCATCCCTAAGTCGACCAAGAAGGAACACATCGATTCAAATATACAATTGGATTTCGAGATTCCCGAAGAGGACATGCAAAGATTGGACCAATTTCCTCGTAGAGTTTTTGATTAATTACGTTTCTAGTATGTGACTATAATAGAAGCAAGCTTTCTTATACTATTGACGACTTTCCTCAGTTTATTCCTTAATTTGTTTTATTTTTTATTTTTGCTGTGAAATTTTGAGTGCTACACAAATACTCTGCAAACAATGTTTAATCCTTATTTATGAAGTTTTTTATTTTATTTTATTTTTTATTTTCAATACAGTTTTGGTTTTGGTTTTTATTTCATTTATAAGATTATTAAGATTTTTGTTGTGTTTAGCTTTTAGAGCTTGTGTTTTAGAGGTTTTCCTGTTTTTAATTGTTTTTTCTTTTAGTTTTTATTAGTTAACATTTTCAACTAAAAGTTATAAAATTTTCTTTATTTTGTTGGATTATTTAACGTTTGGTTCTGTAGGTAGAATTCACTGGCTAACAATGTTTTGGTCACATGAACTTTGTAATGATTATTTTGTTTGTTAGCCCGCCTTCATTTAAAAAAATATACAGGGTGTCCCAGCGAAAAGTATCCATTAGGAATAACATGAAAACTCCTCATTTTACGAAAAATTCTTGAGATACGTCAATTTTTGTTGTTAGGGGGACATCTTTTGGAATATTTTGTTATTGTGCAACATTCAATTAAAGGGACCTAAATATTCAGAATGTTACGCCCAACTTATATCCATTTACAAAAATCGGATACGAGTCCTGGTTTCTGAATTATACACACATAATCGACGACTTTTTTTTTGTTCTAAATAAATAATTTGGCATAGAATAAACTTTGATAATTAATTTCAAGAAAACTATTTAAGATAGAAAAATTGAAATAATTGATTGTATTTTTTACTTTCTAAAAATTGAGAACTCTAATAAAAAGGAATGAATTGCTAAATTGATTTTTGAAAGAGACATTTTTTAAATTAACTGTAAAATAAGAAAAAGATTTATTTAAAAGTAAAAAAAAGTATTATTTAACACAAAAATTTCTTTAAATCCTTCTACTACGCTCTTCTGCTTTTATTTTTCTGTTTTTTTTTATCTTCAACTTAACTTAATTTATTGTATATTATTTAAACTATTTAATTAAAAAAAAATAGAATAATTGAAACATCTCTTAATGATTATTAATAATAACATTAATGACTTAATTATTACAAATTTCTTACAGTTTTAATTCTTTCAACAAATCTAACAAAAATCGTTTTATATTGTTTGTTTAGCAAATGAATAAAAGCGGATTTGTAAAAATTATTAATTAATTTAACTGGTATCTAATTACTTAATCATCAATTAACTTACAAAGTGAAGTAAACGCAAAATTAATTTCTTTTACGGTCGCCGAATCTCTTTATTTATCAATTAATTAGACACGTTTCAAGGAAGCACTGGCCGGAAAATTAATGCCAATTATATTAACCTTTAGCTTAATGTTAAATACAACAACATCTAGTATATCATTTGTTCATTAGTCAAAATTTCAATTATGATTTATAAGCATACATTGGTGAAAAGTTTCTAGTAATAAACTACGTTCATTCATTTTAAATTAATTAACAAATTTATGAATCATTCCAATCATTCTTTAAAAAATGATAATTGAAGCATATTGGTAAATTCTTTTAATCCTAAAACAATCTTAGAAAATATTGAATCAATTAATCAATTAATAATTTAAAAATAATAATTGTTTAGTTTTTAATATTAAAAAAAAAAATCAAATTTTAAAGTCCTAAAAGGTAAAGAAAACTCCATTAGTTCCGTAAAGTTCATTTTCAGGCAAGCAGATGTCTCTGCGTAATCGAGCAGAGGCGTCGCGACGCATCAGATGCAGCACGTACGGCGTCCTTCGCTTGTGTGCACTCGACAATGGCGTCTTAATAGTGCCCCACTTCTTGTCAGTGCTACACGTGCAAATCTGGACAAATTGCGCTCATTACTCAAATTACTCGCATTGTAATTCGACGAAATACGTAAAAAGCGGTCCATCAAAATCTGAATGTAAGTATTTCTGCACTAACTACACCGAAAAACGGTAAATTTTTGTCTGAAAAACCAGAAATCAACCGAAAGCTAAAAGCTGAAAGCACAAAAAGCAATAATTAATTGCTTAAATGCGAAACTATGCTCATTTCCGCTCTTCGTAGCTACAGCGGACATTATCCTCATTGCTTTTAATTTAAATGGCTCCGTAACAGTTTAAACGGTTTCGCGTATTTTCATTCTGCTTTACTGCTCTCATTAACCACTGGATGTGGTCCTGCAGAAGTTGTGTGAAATGGGTCAACGAACCCGCAATCAATGGCTACGCTTCAACGGAATTGGGTCGTTGCGTAATTTCCCTAATTGTTTTCTTTTTAATGTCGATTCATCATCCCGTCTTGAACATTTTAATTGAGTCAATTGTTTGTGTCGGTTTCTTGAGGAGTCAATTCAAAGGACGCTTTATTTGCTGTTTGTGCCTTGCATCACCATCATCATTTAACATAAACTTCTTTTTCTGTTGGAATTTAGAAAGAAATAAAATATTAAATAGTTGGGGAACTTTGATCCTGTTTATTTTGATTCCATAAATCGAACGAATTGAAAATTGAAAACAAAATTGTGGAAATTTATCTTTTAGATGTTTTATGATTTGGTGCAAAGTTCGGTAAATTGCTTGCCGGATTTAATAACAAATCAATTAATATTATATGCATGTGTTTCTACTTTATTTTATGGAAATTACATAGCTTCATTTTTTCTTGTAATTTGTTTTTGTTTCCAATTTTTATTTGTTTGATTAAACAATTAATCAAATTTAATTTTAAACTCTTTTGTTATTTATTTATTTATTATTATTACCAGCGATTGCTAATTGTAAGCAATCAGTTAGTAATTGAAAAAATGAAGAAAATTGCCTCGTAACACTAAAGAACAGCGACTGTTTTTATAATTGAAAATTGTTTATAAAATATCTAAAAATAATCGATGAGTGATTAATTTCTAAGTCATAATAAATATCTGCTTTCAGTTTTCAAAAGTTTTTTCCTGTTTGTTTTTACAAATAATTTTAATTTATTACAAAATATTCAATTCAATATTCAATTAATATTCTACGCAAAAACTATAAAAATAAAAATTAACACATTACAAGAAAACGGTATTTCTATTAATCAATAACTAATAAAATTTGTTTTCATTTTTGTTAGACTTATTTGTTACATTTAAACTTGAAAGGAAAACTTTGATTATATTTCCTGTCTTTTCAAAATATTTATTTTTTCAATGTTTAAAATTAAATCAAAAATATTGATTTAATTTTTTTAATTGATCCTTCGCAAGTGAAAAAATAACCATTTGAATGAGGGTATTATAGTTTATCTTAATTCTCTTAATCTTAATTGAAATAAAAATGATTCAATCATTCAATTAGTTGACCGCTATTCATTAAGGAATGCTAATTAACAATATTGTATTATTTTTACTAATAATTTTATAAGTAATTATAATTAATTAATTAACAATAGAATAGTTTATTTTGCAAAAATTGGAAATCATAAATGATATTAAATGGTAAAAAATTAATTTTTCTTTCTTTAGTATTAATTAATAATTAATTTACTATAAATTCAACAAAAAAGTAGTTTTTTTTTATAAGTTTTCAATATACGGGATATTTAATTTTATGGCATTATTTTGGAAAAAAACAATAAAAGATTAGAATTATGTTTTATAAAAAATTAGTTAGAGCAGTTAGAGCTTTAGTTAATTCTTGATCCACTAAAATAATCTCCACTTCTGCACGTATCAGATTATACCGGATGTAGATATCAACTATTTTTTTTTTAGTGAAACACTACACTATGTATTTTACTATTAAAATTTCGATAAATATCATTTTTTTAATTGTTGTTTTATTTACCGTAAATATTTTTTTTTCTTCAAACATTAAATTAAATTAATCATTTTTACTGTTACTTATAAAACAGGATTTTTTTAAAAATTCAATTGAATTTCAATCAGTTGACTTGTCTTTTTTAATTTTTAAGCTAAATTCAACATTTATTATTTAGGATGTTAAGAAAAAATTAAAAATGACCATAGAAAAGTGGACATAATTTTTTATTTTTATTGGAAACATCAATTTCAATAATTTTATCATAAAATACAAGAACACACTTGTTGGAATATGATTATTTAATTCACATAGGAAAAAAAATTCTTAAGACATTTGAATAAATCAGGATTTATAATAATTGTTATGATAATAATGATATTGGGCTATTGGGGTGCATTCCGAGGAAGCCACGTATCACAAATAAAACTAAGGATCATCCAACATATGGATATTATTTTAAATTCGTAGTCTTAAATAATTTTTTATCTTAATAATCATTGCTTTATTTTTATACCATTTTCATCCTTATGATGTACTGTACAGAGTGTTCCTTTTTCTATTATATTTCACTTTCTAGTATTTTGTTTTTATTTTAGTTCAAAATGTGAAACTTTTATTGTGAAGATGCTGGTTATCAAGTAATCTTTTAATTTAAATTACCTTTTTGACAATGTTAATAAGATTCAGATTTTTAGTTTCAATAAATATGCTTTCTGTTTTATTTTTATTTTAACAATGTTGAGCTTTCCGAAGAAATCAATATCAAATATGACACGAAATTGCCAATGAGGCCAAAATTATTATAAGATCTCAATCTCGCTGGCAAACAATGATTTTGTCACATGAACTTTGTAATGATTATTTTGTTTGTTGGTCGAAATTCATTAAAAATAATATAGTTTTGTTCCAATCACTTACAGTTTTTATGTGACAATGGTCATTTTCTCAACCCCTATGTGGGTAACTTCTACAGTTTTAAAGATAGAGATTCAATTAAAGGGACCTAAATATTCAGAATGTTACGCCCAACTTATACCCGTTTACAAAAGTCGGATATCTATCCTGGTTCCCGAATTATCCCGAAAAAATCGACGACTCGTTTTTAATCTATGAAAATTATTATTCATAAGATAAATTTTAATAATTAATTCAAAGAAAAAACTATTTGAGATAAAAAAAAAGAAATTATTATTTCTTTAATACTTTTAAGTAGTATTTAAAATACTATTTGAATAATTGATCAAATTTTCCATGGCTTCCTTGATTGTTGCGAAAAAACCTACTCTTTTAATGGTAACTATAGCATGATATCAAAAGGATGTACCTCATGTACCAATTTATTTTCTTGATAAATCATTGCTTGATGGTCTTTGTATATTCAAAAATTTAATGTAAGTCTTCGTGTGACAAAAATAGTTAAAATTTCGTTAATCAGTGTAATTAAAAATATATTTTTCTTATTTAATTTACAAAAATAAAAGAAACAAAATTTAAATAAGTAAAAATGAGAAGAATATATTTCGATTCGTAAGGATAACTGCACTCAATTTCAATTAATCTCCTTTAAAGTTTGAAATATATCTAATTAAAACTGGAAAGTTTACTAAAGAGGGCGTAAAATAATTGTTTGCCGGCCAAGAAATCCATTGGACACAATACGCGAGCGAGCACTTTATTTCGGTAATTGGGCGCGAAAGGTTAAGAACTTTAACGACCTATTTTTAAACTTTTGCATGCTTTTGCACAACTTACATCTCTTACTCACACACAGAACAAATTGAAAAATTCGGACAATGTCTCTAAATTAGTTCTAAGTGAACGCAGTATGCATTCCAAACGTGTTTTGCATGTTATTTAAATAAATTACTAAAGATTTAAATATGTCTGGTAAGCACGTACCGTACTTAATAACAACAACAGATTCGTTCGAATTTATATAAAGATAGTTGGAGAATTAGATGACATAAATAAATTGCAATTAGTAGGTCGGACTTGGCTCCAAATTCGTCTATAGACTATAGACTCTCTCAACAGATCTAAATTTATTAACATTCATCAGTCAGAACAACCAACTCCTATTCGTCTCATCGTCTGATGTAACGATCGCTGTTAGTTTGCAAGCTTTCAATTAAGCTGTTTGTTCGCGTCCACTGTAAAACTGCACGTCTGCACATTCATTTAAAGGGTTTTTTCGGTTGTAATTGCATAATTGCTGTTGTTTTCTGTAAGTATTTACTACTTTTATGGTTTTTTGTTTGCTGATTTTTGCGCTGAAGCTTTATTGGCCATTGGGCTTAAAATGTTTAATGCAGCTTTGAAGTTTTTACCTAGTTTCGTGTTAAATTTTGTAATATTTCAAATTGAAATGTTTATTTTTCAAGAAACGGTATCTAATATTTTTAAGTAGAATTTCGTAAAATTATGTTTTTGATAATGAAAGCCAAATCTGCATTTCTTCTAGCATTTATATAGATAAAAAAATTAACTTGAAACTTTTTGAAACTTTTTTTTAACAATTAAAACGTTTTAGAAAATTTATCTGCTTTCAATTAAAATTAAAATTTTCAAATCTTATTGGAATCATTTTATAAAAGATCTGATTTTTATTATTTCTGCTCAATGAAATATTACATTTATTTTGGAGCAAACTTTGTTCTTGTAAAGTACTCTGGGGCCTTGTTTGGCCCCAGATTTTTCTTTGCAGAAATTAAATATGCAAATTTAAGCTAATTATCAAATAAGTTAGGTAAGCATAAATTAAATAATTAAATATTAAAATTACCTTAAAACATTGAAATTTTCCAATTCTTTTGAAGGGGCTATTCTAAGATCTTAAGAAATTTAAGCTCAGAATTTACATTAGCGTATGTTATTTTTCAATGAAAACTAAATTTTGTGGCAGTTTTTTATTCAATTTTACTCCCAGCGTCATTAAATGCGCACAGTGTTTTTTTTTTTCGAATATTATGTAATTTAAAATTAAGTTTTTGAATGTAAGCAAAATATATCATAAAATCCGTGCTTCTTTTTGTATTTATATAAATAAAATACAGAAAATAAAACTAATTTAAACCATTGGAAACAAGTTTTTAACAATTAAAAAGTTTTTGAAAATTTATCTGCTTTTATTTTAAATTTAAATCTTATTGGAATCATTTCTTAAAATATTTGATTTTTATTATTTCTGTTCGATGAAACACTACATTTAATTAGGTGCAAACTTTGTTCTTATAAATTACTTTAATCACTTCTTTTCTGTCTTCTTTTTTGTTTGCAAACATAAAATAGACCTGTTAATTTAAAATGTTTATAAAGTGTTCTTAAGGAAAAGTCGAAATTTATTGTAAACTTCTGCTTGTTAATCAAGAAATAAATTTAAAAATTAGGTAATCAAAAATTAAACAAATAATTATAATAACTAAATTGTATTTTAGAATTTGCTTCAAATCAAATGAAATAAAAAATTAAAATTATTATTAAAGTTTATCAAATGCCTTATTTCTAAAAAAAAAAAATAGTTTCTAAAAAATAATCAGAATAATGAATACTCCAATTCTATTTTTGAAGGGATTATTCTTAGAAATTAAGAAATTTGGGCTATGAATTGACATTTAGCATATGTTACTTATCAATGGAATCTAAATTTGTTGGCAGTTTTAATTTTCTCTTTGATTTTTAGCATTTGTAAAAATGAAGCAGTTTTTTTCTTCGAGTAAAATTATGTAATTATGTAAAAAATCCTTTTTAATGTTCGATTATTTTAGGAAATAAAAGAAGAAACAATAATATTTAATTTTCTGAACAGGATATAATTGTTAATAAAATAATTATTTAATAAGACTATATGTCAAAAGATATCAAAAATTAATTTTTTTAAATTAAATTGGAAATTGTCGGGCTTTTAAAACTGCATCTGCAACATTTTGATGTTTGAATTTCACTTAAAATAGATATTAATGATAAACAAAGTTAAACGAACTACTTTTAAATGTTTGCAATACCAATTCTTTCAACAGAAATAAGCTTGCCAACCATTAAATTTAACTTAATAGCGCATTTCATAAAATTTAATAAAACATCATATGAAATTGCTTCTCCCACTATTTTAAAGTGTTTTTAGCACTCCATCAATTTACATTTATTATTAAAAGCACATTGCAATTTAAAAATGCATTTAAACAAATGTATGAGTGATGTCTACAGGGTGTTTTCTTTTTAATTGGCCGGTTAACTGTTTTGAGTAAAAGTTTGCCCAAAACCCTTAATTGAAAAAACACTCTGTATACAGAGGGACAGTGAAAGGAAGTTTGATACATATGATGAAGAAGGATATTATACATTTAAATCGATTCAATAGTTTTGTTACAATTAATTAATGAAATTGATACAAATTGCCTATTTCCCCTTGTTTTCAGATCACAATAAAAACTTCGTAACCATGGAAGCATTAAAACCTTAAGTGGAAATAGGCAATTTCTATCAATTTCATTAATTAATTACAACAAAACTATTGAATCGATTTAAATGTGATTTTCACTATTATATTGAAAAAAATATTCTCTTTAAAATGAAGGGTCACTCGATCCCCCATGCTATTTAAGATTTTTAAGTCGGGGGCCGTGGGGGGCAGGCGGTGACTGTTACGCCATAACGAAATATTCCAAAAGATGTCGCCACTATTTATCTGGATTGCTGTAATTGACTTTTAAAATGTCAGAAATGACGGCGCGAAATTCAAAATTAGTGTTTTTTAAAGGGCTGCTGCATAAGAACGAGAAAGTGCAGGAGCTTCAAAAAAATGTTAAAAGATACTCCTCATTGAATACTAGTATTTAGCTTTTTTTAAATTTCCAAAAGTTACAATGGGGAGTCGGAAAAAAGTAAAGAAAAATTTCCCACGGAATTTCCTATATCCACCTCGGCGCTGGGACACCCTGTACATATTTATCATAGTAATTGATGGTTGTAATTAATAACGTTTATAAATAAGGAGTAACCTGGGATTTTCTAAAACAAGAGGATTGTAATCGTTGTTATGCTTTTTGATCCGTCATAATTAGACAGATATTTTACGATTATCCACTGATTATCGGATCATTAAGTAGACAAATAAAGAATTTGAGTTGTTCTTGATCTTACTGTGTGCTGTATAGTATTGAAACACCTACACAAATGTGTTAACACAAAAAGTAGAAATTAAATGAAGACCAATTGATGCAATCAATCATGCAGAATGTATTCTATTCATGATTGCGAAACAATAAAAATGATTTATAGACGTTCCGGCCCCATTGGGAGCACCTAATATAAGAAGCAAATGCTTGGTTTCGTTTCGAGATATTCATCCAATTATTATTATTGTTTCAGTAGTGTCAGTTGTCACACTAAATACTAGTTATTGGATGATGGCCGGTCCATTAGGAGACGGTCTTTTCAGCCTTTGAGAAAACGATATTCGCATCGAGGACCAAAGAAATCTTATGAAGCGTCTCAGGAATTCAGACAAACAGTTAAATTGCACTTGTTGACGTCGGTTGGAAAAAGTGGTCGAAGATGTCTGCACAAGAGACGGTCAAGTTGAGACCAGTGGGGGCCAAAAAGTAAGTTTTTTATTTTATTTTTATTAAATACGATTTTTTTTAAATTCTTGTTCTATTGCTGTTAACCAGTATAATTTTTGTATTTTTTTTAGGAACAATTTAGAAGGTGGCGAAGGTGAATCGGATGGAGATGATTATGATCCGTACGTGCATAGGCAGGTGGACAGTCCCACCAGGTCGGTTGTTTTAAATTTTTTATTTTTTTCAACAAAAAAAAATAAATTTTAAAATATTGGCAGTGTACTAATTGTAAAATATATATTATAGTAATTCGGAAACGTTGATACATCTGCTGAAGGGAAGCCTGGGAACAGGTATCTTGGCCATGCCGGAAGCTTTCAAAAATTCAGGACTTGGGAACGGACTTGTGAGCACTGTACTTATTGGATTTATTTGCACCTATTGCCTTCACATACTGGTGAGTTTTCCATGTTTATAAATGCGATGTCTTCTCTTTGGATTATTTATGGGTCACGTTACATAAAGTACATAGCGTATGAATGAATAATTCATTTCGAAATTGCTCCAATGAAAATGGGTTTTCAGAACGAAATTACTAAATCATTAAACACTTTGCTCAATAATGGATAATTAGACTGTTCATTGAAAAACAAAATAATGCTTTTTATATTTGAAATCATTAATATTATTTTTTATTATACTATACATCAAATTTTGGTGTGGATTACTTTAAAAATCTTTGATAAATGAAGGTAAATAAACTTGACGGGTTTTGATTTCATTACAGTAAATACAGTTTTCATTATTAGTAGGTAATTGATATTTCCGTTTTTAAGAAATAATTGCACTTTTGCCTTCTAAGCCTCCAAGTTTTGTAATTTCTAATTTTTTCAATTTTAACAAGAAGAAATAAATAAATTTTAGGAAATATTGTTTTAGTTTTGTGAAATTAATATTTACTTTTTTACAATATTTTACAATTTTTATAATTATAGTTCTGTTAAAGAATTTCTTTTTTTTGGTTCACAGGTAAAATCTCAATACATAATGTGTAAACGACTGAAAATTCCCATATTAACATATCCAGAGTCTATGAAAATAGCACTAGAAACAGGACCGCAGTGTCTTAGAAAATTTGCCAAAATGTCTCCGTAAGTATTTTCCTTTAATTTATTATTATTTTTTAATTTGAAAAATTAAAATGGTGTAGGTATACTATAATTACCATTTTTTTAAGAACCTATTTTTAATAAATATTCCAAAATCTAACCAGTTTGATTGAAAAGACTTTTTTATTGCTTTATTTTTATTTTTTTATGTTAGAGAAGTAATAAATTATTTTGTTCGATATCTTTTATAAGTTGATAATTTAAGATTTATTAATTATTCATTACAAAGCGACATTTAAATAATGTTGTAAAATAATAGTTTAGTAATTTTTATTAAAATTCTTTACTTATAATACTTTAATGTTTGAAAGAAAGTACAACGCATGTTATTAATTCAATTAACCGGCGCCTTCTCTTTCAAATGTTCAATCAAATTAATAACTCAATCTGAGTAAATATGATAATGCCACTATATTCACATTATTAATTTATAATCACCTAAAATATTTATTTTTTAGAATATTTAAATAAAATAAAAAATTGTTTTCCATATCACTGTCCGGCGCCTTCACATGGCCTCAGATATTAAAATTAAATTTATTTTATATTACACAAACTTAAAAATCCTTCATTACTAACTACACGCTTAAAATATTTATACTTTATAAAAAAAAAAAAACTTTAATAATGAATATTGAGAGTTTTAAATTTGTTGTCCGGCGCCTTCACATAGCGTCCTCCATTATGAACTTATTAAAAAAAGAAATTACTACTTTTAGAAACAAACAAATATAAAGCAAATGCCGAAAACTGTTACAGAATTCTAGTGGACTTCTTCTTGGTGGTGTACCAATTGGGCATCTGTTGCGTGTACGTCGTCTTCGTCGCCGTGAACATAAAAGCTGTTGCGGACGAATACACCGCCAAACCGATAGCATTGCAACTGTACATTTTGGCCCTTTTGATACCTTTCATTCTCATCAACTCGATCAGGAACCTGAAATTGTTGGCACCCTTCTCCTCGTTGGCCAACGTGCTCACTTTCGTCTCTTTCGGAATCGTTCTCTACTACATTTTTCAAGACATGCCCGATATTTCCGATCGACCCCAATTCGGAACGCTCTACACTTATCCGCTCTTTTTCGGAACCACTCTTTTCGCCCTGGAAGCCGTCGGTGTGGTCATCGCTTTGGAGAATAACATGAAAACTCCGAGGTCGTTCGGCGGATACTTTGGCGTCCTCAATATCGCCATGGTTATTATCGTCATTCTGTATTTGGGAATGGGATTTTTGGGATACTGGCGGTACGGCGATTCCAGTAAACCTAGTATTACTTTGAATTTGCCTCCTGATGAATGGTAAGTCTCTTTTCTCATTAAAATAATAAAAAATATATATTTCTTAACACTTAATTAATGAAGTTCCTATCAATTACTACCAAAATGTTTCCATTTTGACAATAACAAATTGGAAATAAAATGAAAATATGCCATTTAAAATATTAAAGTAGATAACGACTTCCGATATAACCGGAAATGTCATTATCTTGAAAAAATTATCATCCAAATGTGGAAGTTTTTTTGAAAGTCCAACCGGAACTGTTTTTTTATTTTAACAAATTTCAGAGCAAATCGTTAAGTATTATATGCAAAGAATGTAATTAGGAAATTAAAAAATCAATAGAGTTACAAACAAATGAATTACTAATTTTTGACAAATTAAGAAACAAATAGACCAAATTTCATTTTATTAATTATTTATTATTGGCTCTCGACTTAAGGTCTCTCTGCCTTTATTTATTAATTTTAATAAATTATTTGTAAAGTTTAATTAAAGTTATTATATGATATCCCTTTATTACAATTTCGGTGAGTTAAAAATTTTCAAATATTATTTATTTTTGCTAATTTGGTTTCCTAATTGGCTAAAATTGTTCTCTACTGGAACCTTTTACAGAATTGAAGTAATCTATAAAAATTATTGGTATTTTTTTTTTACAAAATATTGGAAGTAAATATAGCTTTCACAAAACTATTACAATATTTCCTTAAATTTATTTAATTTTTCTTATTTAAATTGAAAAAATTACAAATTTTAACTAAGCCGGAAGGCAAAAGTACCATTATTTCGTAAAAACAGAAATATCAATTAGTTTTATACTAAAAATTACTGAATTTATTTGGTGCTTGTATTGAAATCTGAAAACTCTAAAATGTATTCTAGTTTTAAAATAAAAACAAATTGTAATTTTCAGGTTGGCCAAATCTGTGAAAGTGCTTTACTCAATAGCGATTTTCATTTCCTACGGACTTCAGGGTTACGTGCCTGTGAAAATCTTATGGGACACCTACATCTTGAAACATTTGAACACTCGCCTGCTAGCATGGGAATATCTACTGAGAGTCGGTTGTGTCGTTGTTACATGTAAGTTTTCTTTTAATTTTTTCTTTGGGGTTAAAAACTTATTAAAAGTTTTAAAATAGTATATTGAATTCTTTAGCCATTCGCAAAAATAGTTAGTTTTTAGAAAACTTTTTCAAGTTTTCGAACCTTTCTTTTCCCTGTCCTTATTTTGGAACTACTAGTTAGAAAACAATTTAAATTAACTTTTATTTAACCAACAATCAATAATATCAATTATTCTCTAAGAAAATAACTATTATGCAGTTTAAGAATCGAAAAAACCAATATTAATAAAAGATGTTAATTTGGCAGTAGGTTTAAAAGTGAAAACTATTCATCACCAAAGTAGCAGCTATTTTAAATCATTTTTAATGGGCTATTTTAGTTATTATTAATAGCAGATTTGTAATTATTTTGGACGTTAGAGATTGATATGTTTTTGGTTTGTGTTTAAAAAAACAACTATGAAAAACATTTAATAAAATATTAATAAAATTGCATAATGTAACTTTTGAAATAATGAAATTTCAGTTATTTTGGCCGTTACGATTCCATTGCTCGGACTCTTCATCTCGCTCTTCGGTGCTTTCTGTCTCTCTGCCTTGGGAATCGCCTTTCCTGCCATTATGGAGATTTGCGTCCTCTGGCCGGACCGCCTTGGTCCCTGCAAAGTGCAACTCATCAAAGACGTTCTGCTCATCGTCTTCGGAATCGTCGGCTTATTGGCTGGAAGCTACAGTTGCATATCAGAAATTGTCTCTGAACTTAGTAAAGGAGGTCAATAGTACAAACAAAGTTAACTCACTTGTTAATGTCAAAATTAAGCTGCGCTATTTACGAATTAATTAATATATATTACATTACATTACATTACATTATAAGTAATAAGGCCAAAGGCAAAACAGATGTTACTCAATTGTAGGAGATAAACATATAAAATGAATTTACAATTATTATTATTATTATTATTATTACAGTTATTAATCTAATATTGTTATTGTAATTTGTAATTAGTTTCTAATCATCAGTTTAACTCGCATATATTTTCGTGAAAATAATTGATATTAATAGTTGTTACATAGATCTAAAAAATACATTTTAAACATTAAAAGTGTAAATTTTGAGTTTTTCATCCATAGCAATTAAACGGACGCACAAGTTTAGGGTATTTCTCTGTTAATTCGAAAGTTGAATGTTAAAATGTTCAATTTTATGGGACGAAATCTTTAAATTGTGCTTGTTGGTATATTAAATGATATAAAATTGATCGTTTCAGTCTTGTTTTTTCATTGTTCAATTGAATTAAACTTTCAAAAACAATTGAAGTAACCGCCATTATAAACTTGCTAAATAAGTTGCCTAATGTTATGAAAGTATTTCTAACCTTAAAATTTAGTGATGATTTGTGTTTTTTCGTCAGCATAATATTGTTGTTAAAGTTAAATAATGCCGTTGTAAAAACATTAATATTGATTAAAACAACTCAAAAATGGTTTATGTGGCACCAGGTAAAAGAATCTAACTTTAATTCTCTTTTAAATCTAATTGATTAATAACTTGTTGCATTTGCAGATGGTCGGGTCTCCCAAAACCGTCCGTGGAGTTTGGGACGTCTGGCGGACCTCTTCTGGGGTGCCATCAACTTCGTTACCCAATTGTAATGATTCTAATCTTCATTTAACTGTCCTAAATAAAAGCTAAAAACAATTTGTTACAGTTTCCAAACATTGATTCCGATAGATACCACAGCAGCCAATGGAGGCTCTAGTAACAATAGAAGACCTGGAGATGGGTAAGTTATATTCTTTTATAACTTGGTTAGGTAATGATTAATGAAAATTACGAATTGACAATAGTCCTCCGAGACCTCCAAGAAGAATGGGTACTGTTAAGACCATTCAGGACTGTTCGATGCCTGGGGGTGGATGAGCCAGGTAAACTCCCCAATGATGAATAACCTTGCATCATGTGGGGAGCACTCCTTAGCATCAGGTCTTTGAATAACTCTTGGCGATTCAATTAATTATGACGTCATTTTCTTAAACCCCTGATTTGGGGAGGAATCTGACTGAAGAGAATTGTCTTGCTTTGTGGCTGTTCAAGACTGTTAGATTTATTATTATAGTTAAAAATTTTATTTTGGTGATTGTTTAGTAACTTAATGATTGATTTAATTTTCTGCTATATTTAACTGTATTATTCTAGTGGTTCATATGAAATTTTCAATGTTATAAATTGGGGTAAATTTGTTTAGTTTAATTTAGTAAAAAAAATGAACAACAAAAATTGTTTATTACTCAAGTAATTACTTCTAATTTCATAAAGTACAATAAAACATTGCATAATACTAATTTGGACTAAAATCTAACAAAGTGCAGTGCGGTGATTTTTCAATGTGAAAATTAAAAATTAAACTATATTTTGATGGTTTTTTGTTTGTTGAGAAGAGGCAACACCACTAATGGGTCATTGTATTTCGGATTATCAGCGTAGAGACTCCACGTACGTTCCTTGCAATCAAAAATACCTGAAAACATTAAACCAATCAATAATTTCCATTCATTACTAACAAAAATTGCAAATGAATTATTTTAATAATGAATATTAAGCAACACGAACCGACTGCAACGGTCTTGACGAAAGCGTTGGTGAAAACTTTGAAATTGTTGTGGCTTTCGTCGCCCAACATTTTGATCACGTCCTCCTTAGTTGTGGGCGGCCGGAAAGATTTGAGGACGTCCATGCGAGCGTCGCTGCTCTCCACTATGAGGCCGGTCACCTGCGGCACATTCAAGCGCAAATACTTGTTGCAATGTATTATGTATTCGCCGTAGCTGGCCGTCAGGATGTTCAGCTGGGATTCGTTCGGGTTGGGCTCGCAGGACGGGCCCATTTCCGCATTGTGAAACAGGCGACAGCCGTCTTGGTTTAAGAATGTGATGTTGAAGGAGCATCCGTCCGCTGCTCCGCTTCCGCAGTCCCTGATGATCTTTTGCGCTTGCTCGAAGTTTTCCGCGGCCAGTAGGGCTCTCGTTATGAAGTGACGTGCTGTAATTTTTATTTATTACGTTGTTAAACTTGACTCTTAACTTTTTTCAAATATTTTAAATAGTGCCACGGCCTTTATGAGGTTCTTTATCAAGGTTATGCCAAGGTTATATCTAATATCTAAATAGTTGGGTTGCCATTTTAGTAGTTTAAAAGTTTGTATGTCAAAACGGAAGGGCATTAAAATATGAAGAACCACTTCACTTTTTCGTCTCTATTCCTAATTTGCTTAAATGCAAATGCTTAATTCTTGGAAAATATTTTTAATTTTATTTTGCTTCTGCTAATACCGGCAAACTCACAATTATTTTTTAATTAATCGTTTCAGTTTTCAAATCTTTTTTTAAATTAAAATTTTCAATTTTTATATTATATTTTTAGTACATAGTAAAAATAAAGAAGGTTTTGTGTGAAAGTTTGTTTCTAGTGCGCTTCCTTTTTGAAATTTCGTTCACTTCCGGTTATTTTTGTAAATTTCTGGTGCCTCAACGAAACAATATTTTTTTGTTAATTTTTAAAGTTAATTTAATAATTCTATAAATTTTTTTATAAATATTAATGAGATATGCTTTCATGCATTTATTTGATTAATTATTGTATAAATTGTTCTGAATGTTCCAGAAAAATTCTGAAATTTCAATATTTTTAAATCAAAATTACTTCATTTTTTTCAACTGTACTATCCTATTTTTATTTTTTATTCAGATTGGTCGTTAAAAGACCTATAAGAAAAATTAATTATATTTAGCAGTTCTACGATGAGTCCTTTTTTTGTTATTTCCAGAAAACTAAATTTCTAAGTATTGTTATGGTAGTAAGTTGTGATGACGTCATGTCTATCAATGCAAACTAACGGAGATTTCGTTTTCTTGAAATAAATCAACAAGTATTCACCGTAGACTTATCAAATTGAATTTTTCTTATTGGTCTATTTACGCTGAATAATAAACATTAGGTGGCTCCATTTGAAACAGTGGAGTTATTTTTCTTTAAAGAAAATGTTTTCCGAGAACTTTTTTCGAACACCTTGTACAATTTGAATAATTAATATTTAATGCAATATATGAACACGCATCTTAGTAACAATAATTACTAAATAAAATATTTTTGGAAAGGAGGAACATGTGATTTTGTTTTCTTGAGACCCAAATTTTGGTGGACAATATTTCAAAAAGGGAGATAGAAAAAAAAGTAAGCATTTTTCACAAAGTCGTCTTTCATTTTACTAAGGAATAAAAATTGGAATGATCATTAAAAAAAAAGAACTGACTTGCATCTTCCGGTATTACCGGAAGTAACATAAAGTTGAAAATATTTTCCAAGATTGAAGAATTTGCTTAAATGAGGAGTGGGAAAGAAACCATTAAGTGCCTTGTATTGAAATATTCGTTGTGTATTCAATTTGATGAAAAAAATTGAAAATAAAATTTTTGATAAGTAATTAACATTTAAAAATTAACAAGAAAACCGAAAATCACTAATCATTTTATTTATTTGGTTATTTCAAGAAGACTTATATCCTATAATAATAATAATTGTATATTTAATGATACTGGGCACTTTGCCCAGTATCATATGGCTATCGACTTATATCCTATTTTAGCGAAAAAAAAAAGTTAAACCAGTGAAATAAAACAAAGGAAAATGAAACAATGGATCCAAGCAATTCTTCTTAGTCCTTCTTTATCCCTAAGAATAATTTTACATCTAGTAGCAGTTTTCAAATCTCTTTTACCATTGTTATTGTGATATTTATGTGAAACCAATAAAGTAGGTATTAATAATGAATCGGGGAAACAATGAAAATTAATAAATGTATAGTAAAATAAATAATTCTTACGAGTTTTGCCGGGGACCAATTTTCTTGCGCTCAACGTATTGATGCTGAACACCAAGCCGTGATGGTTATTGTTCATGGTGTATCCCGGCAAATGTCCTGCGTAACACAAAGACGTAAATCTCTCCTCCTTCACTTTCCATTTTCCTTGAGGAGAATCGCTCACGATGTGAGCGGACACGATGTAAAAGTGATTGAGAACGGAACTCAACGCGTCTTCGGTGTGTCCCAAGATTTCCTATGCATGCGTTTAATTATTGTAATTCACACTTTACAGCATTGATTATTAATATTGGACTTCTTAGTGTTGGACAGTTAATACAGATTACTGTTATTATAATATAAAATTGTAACTTTAATCATCAGCCTAATAATAAAATTAATTGAGAAATGCAAGTGTTTGCGGAAGAAAAGATCGATATTCGATAAATGCATTAAAATAGCTATGTAAAATATATGTATAGGGGAATGAATATTAAATGCACGCAATGCAAATGTTGCACTGAAATGACCTTGGCCTAATTATTTAATTTCATTAACGATTAAGCTATAGAGGATAATCTTTCTTCCGCACTTGTTTGTTTTCTTTTCAATTATTACTCTTATTATACTATATGTAGATATGGAGAGGTAATTTAATGGGGTGTATAGGTTTTTTTAAATACCTGATCGCGATTATTGACGCAAATGGTGGTGCAACCAATGGGTTCACATCCTCCGGATTTGTTGCATGCATTGGGAGTTATGTTATCCATATGCAGTAGAAATAGCTGAAATTTCAATTTTAATTACTTTTTTGATTAGTGGTTAAAAATTACTATTATTTAAATAAATATAATAATTATGTTTTTGCAGAATTATTATTAAAAGGAAATGATAACTTAGAAATATTGCCGTTAGTTAGTGGGTTAGCAATGATATCACACCTCAATGATTTTTTTTACTAATTTTGATTTTAATAGATTTAATTAGACTGATTTAAATTATTATCTTCATCGATATGTACAGAGTGTCCCCTGTTTTATGAAAAACAACATAAACACTATTTAGCTGGATTGCTGTAATTGACTTTTAAAATGTCAGAAATGACGGCGCGAAATTCAAAATTTGCGTTTTTCAAAGGGCTGCTGCATAAAAACGAGAAAGTGCAGGAGCTTCAAAAAAATGTTAAAAGATACTCCTCATTGAATACTAGTATTTAGCTTTTTTAAAATTTCCAAAAGTTATA